>CAKNXH010058973.1:0-13167 GCA_932178445.1 Andricus quercusramuli
TCTTTCTTCCCCCTCGAAAATAAAAAGTTTTTATTCCAGACATTTTTTCCGTAGGATGCGTGTTTTTTGAGATATTTCGTTGTCTCAAGTTTAAAAAAAACCCCCTGTATATATATATATATATATATATATATATATCGTAAAAATTAGTGTAGACTGGTAAAAAGCACTATAATTTCGTTCAAATAAAAGAAAAATATTAGCCAATTTCTTGCCTGAAAATCTTTCATGCATTGATCTGAAAATATCTATTTGTGATAAAAGTGTGCAAAATCAGCGATTGCCGACTAGTCTGAAACTTGCAGCATGAGCCGGTGGCTTGAAGCACGAGTCGGGGTTTGGCGCACGAGCGAGGATTTTTGAAAAAAATCTTGCAAAAGTCAGGAAATTTCTATGAGAGGCACTTTAAATAATTACCAACGGTAATAAATTAGGAATTTTTTCGTCTAAATATAAAATTGTTGCAAGATAAAGATTATGGTATTTTAGATTTTAGATCAGAGTGTAGTTAGGGAATTTTGAAAATAAAGTTGGGGACTACCCTGATATAATATTCTTTTTAGGAATTTCTTTGCCTTGTATTTTTATTTTATTTTTTTTTTGCTTTCTCCTAATGATTTTACTTTTGGATAAGAATTTTATTATTTTGTTGCAAATTCAAGAATTTTTTTGAAAAGTCATCTTTTTTGTTTCAAATATCTACTATCACGTTATTCGTTGAGAACTCATCTATTTGGGTGAAATTTGAACCACTTTATAACGACATTTTTTTGAAGATTCAAAATTTTAATTCAAAAATCATCTTTCTGGTTTAAAAAATGCTTTTTTTGTTGGTAATAGATTTTTTTAATTGAAAATTAAACCATTTTAGTTGAAGATTATTCATAATTTTTGTTGAAAATTTATCTCGTTCGTTGAATGTTTAATCACTTTGATAAAAATTCATTTTATTGGTTGAAAATTTAACTATTTTTCTTTTGAAAATTCATTTTTCTGGTTGAAGATTCAACTTTTTTTTAGAAAATTCATTTTCTTTTGTTGGAAAATTTATTTTTAAACGAAGTGTCAAACTATTTTATTATTGGTTAAAAATTGATCGTTTTTAGTTGGAATTTATATTTTCTGGGTCAAAAATCAACTATTTCATAAGAATCTCGTCTTTTTGGCTTAAAAATGTAACTGTTTCGTTGAATTTGTTTCTTTTTGGGTTACAAATTTTATTATTTAGGTAGAAAATTGAACTGATTGGTTGAAAATTTTGTTCTTTATTCACTAAAAAAATCTTGCTTGGTAGCAAATTCACTTCTTTTGTTGAATATCCGTCTATTTTTTCGGGTTGAAAAAGCAATTTTTTTACAAAAAATTTGTCTTTTGGCTTTAAAGATCAATAATTTGGATGAAATTTTTTTTCTTCCTTAAATTGAAACTCTTTATTTGCTGAAAATTCTTTCATTTGGTTAACAAATATCACTGAAAATTTATTTTTCACTTGAAAATTGAAAAATCGGTTGAAAATTCAACTATTCGGTTAGAAATGCAACTATTTTGTTGAAAATCTTCCAATGTTCAACTCTTTGATTGAAAATTTAACTATTCTCTTGAAAATGCTTTTTTTATTGTAAGAATATCGACTGTATCATTTTTTTTTTAGAATTCAGCTTTTTGTTAAAAATTCAACTTTTCATATTAAAAACTTAACTCAGTTTTTGGTTGAAGCTAAAAATTTTCAGTTTCGAAATTCGATTATTTGGTTTGATTTTTGTAGTAGAAAATTCCAGTATTCTGTTAAAAATTTAACTGTTTTGTTAAAAATTCCAGTATTTTCTTAAAAATTCAGTTATTTTACTGAAAAATCATTTTTTTTTTAAATTCGATCATTTGGTAAAAAATTCATCTTTGTACGTTGGAAATTCAACAGTTTGGTTAAAAATTCAAGTATTTTGTTGAAAATTCAAGTATTTTATTAAAAATTCAAGTATTCTATTGAAAATTCATCCTTTTTTGTTTAAAATCAAATCATTTGGTAAAAAACTCATCTTCGTAGATTGAAAATTCAACAATTTTCTTACAAATTCAACTATTTTCTTGAAACTTCAAGTATTTTGTTAAAAATTTAAGTATTTTTTTTAACTCATCGTTTTTCGTTCAGAATTCGATCATTAGGTAAAAAATTCATCTTCGTAATTTGAAAATGCAACAATTTGGTTAGAAATTCAACTATTTTGTTGAAAATTCAAGTACTATGTTGAAAATTCAAGTATATAATTGATAATTCAAGTATTTTATTGAAAACTCATTATTTTTGTTTAAAATTAAATCATTTGGTAAAAAACTCATCTTGGTAGGTTAAAATTCAACAATTTGGTTAAAAATTCAAGTATTTCATTGAAAATGCAAGTATTTTATTGGAAAATATCCTTTTTTGTTTAAAATTCGATCATTTGATAGAAAATTTATCTCTGTGGGTTGAAAATTCAACAATTTGTGTAAAAATTCAAATATTTGTTTAAATTCAAGCATTTTGTTGAAAATTCAAGTATTTTATTGAAAATTCAGGTATTTTATTGAAAAATCATTTTTTTAAATCGATCTATTGGTAGAAAATTCATCTTTGTACGTTAAAAATTCAACAATTTGTTTAAAAATTCAACTATTGTGTTAAAAATTCAATTACTTTGTTGAAAATTCAAGTATTTTATTGAAAACTCATTTTTTAAACGATCATTTGGTAGAAAATTCATTTTTGTAGGTTGAAAATTCAACAATTTGGTTAAAAATTCAACAATTCTATTTAAAATCAGGGACCAAAGCGAAACTTTCGTTCCATTTCATTATTGATAGAAAAAAATGATTTTTTACTAAACTTTCATCTGTTATTTGATTGAAAACTCTTTCTTTTTTGTTTAAAATTAGATCATTTGGTAGAAAAATCCACTTTTTAGATTGAAAATTCAACAATTTGTTTAAAAATTCAACTATTTTGTTGAGAATTCATTATTTTATTGAAAATTAAAAAGTAGCGTCTTGATTATTCACCGTAATAAAATGAATCACCAAAAAACGGTTTTTAGACTATAAAATTATATTTTTGGGGCGTATGAGAAATTTCGCATATAACACTTTTTTTAGTTCCACTAGACCTACAATTTCTATCTTTCCAAATTAAAAAAAAAATTGAAATCAGTTGAAAATTCAAGCCGGAATCATGTTTAAAATTTTTTCTCATCGTGTTTCCCCACTGTGAGTGACTCAAACATTGAAGAGCCATACCTTTCCTTTTCCCCAACGCAAAAAGGACTCCTCCCCCTTTATTTTAAACTGTCCCATTTTTTTTTTTTTTTTTTTTTTTTTTTGTAAAAACTCTTCATGAACTTGTAACTTGCAACCAATCAGGCAAACTGACCGCGAGTAAACTGAGTCGCTCTTCGAAAATTATTCTTAGGTAACGGTACTTTGTAATAGGCGTCGCGACGCCTCTTGTGACTGGAGAACCAAAAGCATCCCGCATGCGTCGCGGCGCCTTGCAAGAATAACCGAAGCGAGTTTTTGCCCCTCAATACGTTTCGAACCGCGAACCGCTGCTGTTTGGCTTGATTTGTGCCGCGCCATTTATTATTTTTTATCAAATTACATTTGTTTCCAAATATTTATCAACGATAATTTATTCAACGGATCGAGAAAAATAATCATATTAATCAAGGAAGCGTTTTTACCGAAGCCGTGATAAAAGGATTCCATACCGGACACCTACACGTTTTTGCAAGCTCGTACTTATAGGTACTCCTTATAAAGTTAGATCCATCTTTAGATAGAATCTGATTGAACCTTCTCAGTGGTGTGTAATTTCATTCCTTTCTATTTTTTTCTTCCAGTTTCAACACGGATTTTTTATTCACAGATCTAAGTTTAATTTGACTGATTTTGAATAATAAATTGGGCAGATTTTATTAATTTAAAAAATAGCAAAAGAAAATGGTTTCATTTGAATAATTCTTTTATCAAAACTCTCGCCAATTGAACAGACTTTGAAAATCGAACAAAAATTGTTCAATTTTAATAGTTATTTTACTGCAATATTCGCCATAAACAGACAGTTTGTGCCCGACAGACATTTTTGACCTGCCAAAAAAACCTCCCCTTTAATTTGAATTCAAATGAACCAAACGACATAATTATAAAAATATCCCAATGAAAAAAAAATTTTTTTTTTAATAAAAAAATGGAATATACATGTTATAAAGTGTAAAGCTGACTCACAAGGGAAGTGCCAGGTAGTGTCTTTTTTTGTTTGGATTCATAATTTTTGTATATAAGGTCATTGCCCTAAAGTGAAATTCTGAAATTTCTCAAACCCAATATTTGGCGATTTTCGAGAAAAAAACTACTTTCAATTTTTCCCTGCCATTCCTGTATACTAAATAAATATACAATCTGACTGCTTGAGTAGCTCCGGCCGTAGCGCATCCGGTTTTGTCGCCGGAAGGTTACGCGCTCTATTCTCGCTGCCTAGACTTTTTTCCAATTTTTTAAAATAACTTCATTCTCTTATTTAAAAATGTGAATGCTCATGCATTATAAATAAACAAATTTATCAAAAAGGTCGCATTTAGATGACTTTCTTTGCATTTACAAACAATTTTGAGGGGAATTTAATATTCAAAGAGCGAGAATCGAGCCCGCAACATTCCGACTACAAATCCGACATGCTACCGCCCGAGCTACTCGGTCTGTTTGAAGAAATATTTTTGGACCGGCAAGTAAAACTTTAAAGTAGTTTGACTCGAAACTAGTCAAATAGTGTGCCCTAGAAATTTCATAATTTTACTTCGGGGTGATGACCTTTCTTTACCAAAATCATTCATCCAAACGGAAAAACACCACCTGCTTCTCCCCTTCACAAATAAAAATACAATTCTTTATTTTAGTTATGTTTTCCCAATGAGTGAAGCAATCATCTGGTATCGATAGACACTTTTTTCTGTGTCCCAATTTGTTGTACTTTGCCTCCCTTTATTTTCGTTTCATCATGATCACGTGAAGTTTCTGTCTTATACACAGTTCTGCGTGAAACGATTCGCGCAAAATCGTCAGTTGAGGAACATTATTTCGCGCTACAGGAGGTACCTAATAACTTACTCTTACATTTTAGTTATTTTTTCATTAAATGCGTTCATGACCGCATCGATGATGTCAACCTTTTAAAAAAGAAATCCGCCAGTGTAATCGACATATGACATTGACATCTGCTACTTTAACGAGTGAAGGCTGGAGAGATAGAAAAAAAATACAATGAGAGAGATAGAGATTTTCTACTTTTAGCCTCAAGTTGTGCCGAAGGAAGTGTGATGATGTCATATTGAAAAAAAAAATTCCGCAACAAAGCTCATCTTCTAAAATCAATGGACTTCCTGAGTCCTGACAGAAATTTCTTGCAATCAGTGAATTTGTGCACTTTTTTGATATTTGAATTAGTTAAGATCTGCCTTTTTGAAAATTGGTATTTTCAACTGACGGGAGTAATTGATATGAAAATCAAAATCATGATAAGATGGAATAGGGGAAAAATAAGAAATTAATGATAATTGGTTAATTAATTGATTAATTAAGTGGAGGTAATCATGATCAAAGGGGGATGAAGATTGTTGGTTTAATTTTCTCCTGATTTGTTGTTCGTAATTAGTCTATGATTTGTAGCCATGCTTTCAAGTGAAAACTTTCATTGCCTGCTCCACTGAGATGTCCCAAAGAGACATTCATACATACTTTAGTTATCTACTTTTAGCCAAGGCCTCTGAACGGCTTGAGTCCGGCTGGGATTCAAGCCAGAGTAACCGTAGGCTACTCACAGCACGCGACACGCATTTCCGAATCTAAATTCGTCCGATCTCACTAAACTCAAGTTTTTGGGTCTCACCAGACCACCGATAAAATTTACCTAAACAAATCGCAAAACAATAAACTTTTAGGTATACTTGTAACAATTGACATTTTTCCAGAGGCATCATTCTTTGGATGTCCATTCGGACTTTACATGTAAGCACCCTGCACAATTCTACAGGGGATGATTGTTCCTTAATAATTATCAATAATTATGGTTTTTTGTCAGGAACAGTATGATCAGCTTCAGTTTTTTCTTTCTTGTCAAATATTTTTTAGAAATTTACTTTTTCATGAGAACTTAAGGTGGGTCAAAAATAGAAAGGTTTTTATATCGAAATGAAAAAATATGCAACAATAATGTTCACAACAGTTATGAGAATATGTGCTATCTAAAAGTTGTAGAACTATAAAAATAACACTTTTATGTTACTTAGGGAAAACAAATTTTAGCAATAGTTTTTGTAATTCAATTTTTCTTAGTGTGGCTTCTTAACAATTTAAAAAAATAGTTGGATTTAATGAATCATGGCTTGTTTTTACAGAAAAAGTATTCCCTATAACTGTACCGTTTCCGAGTTTGAAAAATAATGGAATAATCTTGAAATACCGTTATTTGCTTTCTAACAAATTTTCTTTCTAAGAGATTGTTTCAACGATATCAGCCATGGAAAAATTTATTTTCAAAACTGGACAGGATGACGATAAAAGTCAATTGCAAGGACCATACTTAAAATAAATGTTTTTTTTGTTAATATTAAAAATTTTTTCGTTAAAGAAGATATTTTTTTATTTGAAATACCATCATCAGTAATATTATTTTGATTCTTAAAATCATAGAAAATCTACTTTTCCAGCTATCTAATTTTTGGCACGAAAACTACCTCAACAGTTTTGTAACCATTGCAATTGGTTATGATATTACAAAATATATAATAAATAAAGCTCTGATTCTTAAAATAAAAAACTTCATTTGAGCAAAACTAATATTTGCGCTCAAAGATGTAATTTTTTGTTGATGATAATTTTCAGTTTTTCGAAACCAATATGGCCTTCAAAAAGAAAATTTTCTGAGATTATATAAAAAAATCTAATTATAAAAATTTGTAAACTATTTACTTTATTAAGAATCAGTTAAAATTAATTTGTAGGGAATCTTTTCGCTGAACAAATGAGCCATCATTTATAAAAATCGTATTATTTTGAAAAATTTGGTAAGAAGCAATATAACAAAAAGTTCAACATGTACTAAAATTCGTTTAATGAACAATTTTATATGTTTATTTTTTCCATAACGAATAGTCTCTTATCTGCTAAACAATACCATCAAGGAACGCATTGCTATTGTTTTGAGTATAATGAATTATTTTGCGGATTAAAAATTTTCATTGTAAAATAATTCTACAAAATAATTCAACGTTTTCAATAATGACTTTCAAACAGAGTTGTGAGCAATTATTATTATAAAAATGTAATATCATTTTTATTCTAAAACGTAAAATATGTATTAACCAGGATTCAGTTTAACACAATTAAGATGTTTTTTCTACAACAGAAAATAATTCTAAACCATTTTTTTATTTTTTAGACTTGTTGGTTCACTCCGGGATAAGTCCGAGAAGACGAACTCTGACCTCAAGAACCTTGAAAGATTCGAGGAAGAAGTGGAACGGTTAAGTGTTGACCTTGAGGAACTCCACCAGCAGATCTCGACCTTCTATGTATTCAGTGCTAATCAGGAAGCTACAGAGACTGATTTGGAAGCACTGAAATCTCGAGTCGATATCCTCGTGGAATCTGCAAAGGGATTTTCAGGAAACACAAAGGCGCAGTATCAAGCTAGCCAGCAGCTGGTACCAACTGACCTAGCCCAGAAACTCACGTCCTTGGAACTACGAGCCGAAGACACCAGCCAAGCGATGGAAGAGAAGCAAAGGGAGCAAAAACGAGCGAAGACGACGAGGTCAGACTATATGACCGACGTTGACGAAGTGCAGACTTGGATTCGTCAGGCTGAACTCAAAGTTCAAAACAGGTCTATCGAACCAGCTAAACTGATGGAGCACCTTCGCCAAATACAAAACGAACTGGGTCCGATATCCGACAAGCTCGAACGATTAACGAAAAATGGCCATGTCATTATCGAGAATACCAGGGATGAAAATGAAAAGGAAATGATTGGTAGCACCATTGCAAACTTGACTGATCAGTTGGGACAGGTCAAATCCTGGTTGGATGAGAAGAAACAATTAATTGGAGATACTATGGATGCCTGGCAAAGGTTCCTTGCCCTACACGAAGCTGTGAAAGCCTGGATTGAAGAAAAAAGGCTCTTCCTTGTCGAACCTTTGAGACTGAGCAGCCTTAGTCAAGCGAGGCAAAGGCTTCATGAGTATTCGGTAGGTTCAATCTCATACTAATTATTTTATCTATTAGTTACATATTTACGACTTAGGAAAATGTTGCGTCTCGTAACGGTAATTAATTATTAATAAAATTGTAATAAATGTTATTCCAGACTGCAGTAAAAAGCTGTAAACAAGTAAATAAGAACTTGAGCGACATGGGAAGAGAGTTGGAGAACATTGGTCAGGTGACGAGCGTTGGAGATCTTCCAGAGAAACTCACAGCAGCTGAAGATGCGAAGGCTGATGTTGAGGGACAGCTTCTAGAAAGGGTTAGTTAAAACCTCTTTCATTTTTCTTTTTGTGAATTATTTACTCAAGTTCTCTCTAGAAGAGCTTCGCTATATTGTTCATCTTATTTCAGAATGCTCTTCTGCAAGAAACGAGCGAGGAATGGGAGCAATGTGAAAAAAAGATGAAGGACGTCAAGAACTGGATCGAAAAGGCTCAACAGAGTCTAGAATCGCCTCAAAATAAAAAGAAGCCTCTGAGAGATCAACATGCAATCAGAGAGAAGATGTTGAGTGATATTGCTATTCAAAAAACGAAGATCACCATGTCTGTGGAGAAGCTGCAGGTCCATTTCCGATCTGGAATCGGTGGAGATAATCGAGTGAGTGAAGCAGCCAGCGAACTCCTAGAGGAGTTAGATCTTGTGTTAAATACGGTGAAAGATCAGACATCTGCTTTGGAAGCTTGTCTTCACCAAATAGATCATTACCAACAGGTGAGGGCGATCTCGAATATTAATATCAAGGTATCTCGATATTCCTATCAGCTGCATCTAACTTTTTACAATCATCTGTTTGCAGGAGATACAGCAGTTGAGGCAGTACATCGTCCAAGTAGAACAGCAGCTGAGGACTGTCTTGAGTCCTACATACCTTCCCAACGACAGAGAAAAGGCTCTGGAAGAGCAACAGGTAGGCTTATCTTTCTTTCACTTTTATCTAATATGCACCATGCGCTGAAGCAGCAAGTGTTGATCTCTATACTATTTAAATGATACCAACTCAAGACCACCACCAAGATCTTAATTGGCATAGAGCTCGACACAGAAAATTTCAATTTTTTATCGCGAGGAGAACGACCACGTCAATTTAGCCTTCTAACACCATAATTATTACTAACTGAGTAAATACCTTGTATGTCGATTAACGATCGACGATCTTCACGGCCTTACTTACACAAACCGATGGATTTTGACTAATTTTGTCCTTTGAGATATTTGATGAACTTTTAGTAGTGGAAATATGATCACGATTAGTTTACCTTTCCTTGTGTAAATATATTTTGTGGATTAAACTAATCATCCAAATATCATCCATTGCTTATATGCTTTGTTGGCATTTATTTTTTCATGAAAAAGAACCATATAGTTTATTAATGTCATCATTTTTGGCTTTTATCGGTTTTGGTTTTAATAGAGACAGGTCAGCAGATTGAAAACCAGTGTGGTGGAAAATAATGGTGTCCTATCTGTTGCTGTTACCGAAAATGAGTTTTTAGCCAATTAAGGGAAAACAGCAAAAATCAAAATTATAAAGGAAACCAATTCTGAAGTTTTCGTTGTTGTCGCTGAGCTCAAACTGTACTTCTTAAGTAAAATCAAGCAACTTAAAAGCTCGGAAGTGTTAACCAGATTAGTGGAGAACAGTTTCGAAGGAAAATAACAGTAAAGAACCTCAGTGGAGAATCACATACTTGAAAAATCAGAAGTGGTTGACCACAATAGTGGAGAACACTTGCTGTTCTCCGTACTTTGGTCCACCAATTCATATTTCATTTTTGTGATTTTCCACTACTCAAGATGTATCGAGAACCAAAATTCATAAAGAGCATCAATACTGAATCAGAATAGTTTTAAATTTCAGCTAACAAATAACTTCACTAGTAGAAAACCACACTGCTTTTCATTCACTTGAACGATCTCCACAAGAACCAAATTTTCCTTATCCTATTCCATATACTAACATCTCCTCGCAAAAAAATCCTTCTGATTATCCTCTTGGGATTATTATCTTGCTGTCGTATCATGGTGGTATATCACTCACAGGGTGTTGGTTGGTATCTTGATCTTAACGTTTCCGTTTTGCCTTACTGTTCTTACCTCTTACACCTAGTTCTTAAGAACGTTTCATTTGTGACACTACTGTTCGAGGGAGGTTACTTGATTATGCTTGTTTGTGTTCATATTGTAAATCTTGATATTGTTCATCTGAATAATGTTTATCATTTCGTTAGTATAATGTTTGCTTACTTCACAAACGCGTTATTCACAAGGGCACTTGTACGTAGTAATTTCTGATCACAAAACACCCGGGTTGCTTTGCACGCATACAAGCACCACAAGCTTAAAAGTAACTTAAAAGGTGATGGTAATTACTTCCAAGAGTGTAAAATGATTCTCGACAAACGCTGCAGTAATCAAGTGAACTCCAGTGGATGAACTTTTCGGACAGGGTGGTAAAACCATAAAACTCGCAATGGCGCTGATACAACATAAAGAAGTTTTGCGTTACACATGCTATAATTATTTTTCTTTAATTTCTCGTTTTGTCGACTAGCATTTTATTTATTACTTCTATTTGCTGCATTCCCTCCCTCCACACCGACCTACCCTGTTTTTTCATCTTTGCTCGTTATCGCGTTTGCCATTCTGGTCATCCTCGTCATCCTTTTGGCCTACGGGACACGTCATGGGATCTCTTTTTTCACACACTATGTTATCATTTTTCTATCATTGTGGCGGATCGTTTCACCTCATCTCTCTCTATTTCTCTTTCTTCGCCTCTTTCTCTCGACGTGATCCACTATTATCTCGCGAAATTCCATCAATTATTAAACTCAATTTCTATTACGACTATTACAAAAGATTCACCGCGAGAAAATAAAGTCTCTACAGAGTAAAATTCAGTCCCGGACGGAACGTTCTAAACTCTTGATTCAGCGGGGAACACCGGATATCGAGCCGTTAGAACCGTAGCGTTAAGAGATTTCGACTTTTGGTCAGCCGAATTGATCGAAAGTCGAACATTCATTGTTGAAATCTACTCTTTACCGCGAAGTGGTTGAAAGTTCAAGCTGTCGATAGCCAAATATTCCATCGGTGGACGGAAACCTGGCGAAGATCGTCGATCGGGTTCGCGTTTCGTCTAAAGTCTTACTTTTACACTTGTACCATTCTATATGTATGAGATCACATATCTTGATCTGCAAGATCGCGTCTTTTGTTACTATTAATGTCTGTGTTTGAGCGCTTGTGTTATAAATAGGAAAGTTTATCGCGTTATTACCTCAATGAGATCTTATACGAATGTTGAAAATCTGTACCGAGAAAGGCATATAACTTTACGATAAATAAAGTGCATTATAAAAGTTTAATTATAATAATTTTAAATTCTTTAATTGAAAAGATAGAGTACCCATGATCTGATCAGTTAAGTAATTTAGTGAAGTAAAGAAATTAAATATGCCCCAATTTTCGAAATCCATTGACATATCCTTGTGTTCTTTGGCTGCTCGATTTGTGAGCAGACCTTGCAGACACGGATGGACGGTTGGAGGCAACGCACGAGAACACTGGTGGATAAGATTCATGCAGTGGATCCACACTATGTCCCACTCACTGAGACGGTTGTCAGGGCCCCTGGTCTTGTATCGTACGCAGACATCGCTGCGGGAAGATCACGTTCGAACTCGCGATGCAATAGTCCCTTCAGGAACCCACGCGATGAACCTCCTCCTTCTTCCCCCTTGACCACTCAGACCCTTCGATTGACTACAAGCAAAGCAGAGGCTTATCTGAAGACAAAGAGTGAATCTCGAATTCCCACTGAAGAACTTACAACTGAAGAAAGAGACAAGACACCCGCCAGAGCTCCAAGAGTCAAGTCGGGAAAGATTGACTCATCTGGACACATGGATTCTCCAAAGGTTGATCAAGCTCGTCGTGGTCGTTCACCAACAAGGAAACCACCTTCTAAACCAAGGAAACAAGAAACCAGAACAGAAAATCCAGTTCAGATCAAAATCAGTCAAACTGAAGAGTTTTCATCTGAACCTCTTGAAGAGAAGAAAATGAAAGGCAGCTTGGCACCACAAGAACATACAAGAGGTAGATCACAAAGTCCCATGTGGATTCCGGGATCCACATCCTATGCTGATATTCTTCGAGGACGAATGCAGGCGAATTTGTCCAGAGCTTCCTCGGAAACGAAAGAAATTGTTGAGATAGGGAGAGCTACTGAGCTTTCTAAAGAATCTAGTCAAGAAAAATCTACTCAAGAGACTCAAGGACCAGTAGCTATTGAAGTAGTTACAGCCACTAAAGATGATGTTTCTGATTCCATATTACGAGTGGATGAACAAGTGCCTTATCAAGATGTTTGCCAAATTAGTGAGTCTAGTGATGCAGAAAAGAGGAGAAGTTATCAGAAAGAATCCAGGAATTGGTCGACTGAGGTTCAAACTTCTGATTGGGCAGATGAACCTTATGAGACCCCTATAGCCTCTCAAACTCAAATTTATGATTACATGCAATCAACACCTGAATTGGTGGGATACATCAGTTCTCAGTTAGGAGCTTATCCAGTTCCTTCTTATGTGTATGCACCAGCTCATCAACAAGTGCAAGGTTTAGAACCTATGATTTTGGGATCATTTGAAGGACCTTCTGGTTATTCTGGTGATCACTTTGTTACTCAGGGAAATTATTTGCCAAGTGGGGAATTGTATTCACCAGCTCAAGTTCCTGTAGCTGAACAGTGTCTAAATCAGATGAATGAATTGGTGGAGCAACCTAACTTGATGCAACCACTTGAAATGCTACCACAACCTGAACTGATCCCACAACCTGAACTGATCCCACAACCTGAACTGATCC
>CAKNXH010058973.1:13177-47341 GCA_932178445.1 Andricus quercusramuli
TGAACTGATCCCACAACCTGAACTGATCCCACAACCTGAACTGATCCTACAGTCTGAACTGATGCAGCAACATGTCTTTTTGTCACAACCAGTTTCTGTTATTAAAGTACAACCTCAACTCATAACTCAAGAACGTCAGTCAGCTCCTCCAATTGTAGCCGCTCCTGCTTTTGAAGAACAAGAGAATCTAGTTCCTTCAGAAAAGAAGGACTTCCAGCATGGAATAACTGAAACAGTTCGAAAGGGAGCAGTGGTAGAAAAGCAGGAGACAAGTGATAATATAGAAACTCGAGGACCATCGATGTCGTATGCGAAAATGTTATCACAGGGATTGAGTAGCCGAGTCACTCCACCACCTACTTCAAGACCGTGTGCTACAACGTCTAAAGAGAGTTCAAGATCACGAGAAATGACTCCTCAAGATTCTAAAGTATTTCCAAAGACAACTGATTCCGAAAGTTCTAGTGCAGGTCAGCATAAAAAGGAAAATGAATGGGATACTATGAAGAAACGAGATGTGAGGAAGAAATCTCAAGAAGAGAAACTCAAACCAGAGATTGAGAAAAAGTTCAAAAAAGGTGATAAGGGTGCAAATTTAAAACCGGTTCCAGAAAAGTTTGGTGTGCAGAAGGTTCAAAAAGGACAGGAAGCCAAGAAGAAAGAAGCGAAAATAAAGAAAGTAGATGTAAGGGAGGAATTTCAAGACGATGGTAAAGATTTAAAGGAAGAGACTAAGTCTGATAGAAAGAAAGATGAAAAGGAAGAAAGGAAGATAGAGGAAAAAGTAATGGAAACAAAAACAGAAAGAAATAAGAAAGGAAAAGAAGTAGAAAGAAAAGATGTATTGAAGGAAGTATCTTTAGAGAAAGATAAAGTGATCATTGATGATTCAAAGCAGGAACAATCAGAAAGGAAACCTAAGCAAAAAAGGAAGAAGGTTGAAAAATCTAATGAAGATGAAATAGAGAAAGCTTTAAAAGAAATTGAGAACATGGAGAAGCAAAAGGTAAAGCCCAAGAAAGAACAATTGAAAGCTAAAAAAGACAAAAATGAAAAGGTAGATAATCAAAAGCCTGATCTACTTGATGAAAAGTTGTTGAAATCTAAAGAGAAACCTCTTACAGTTAGGAAAAAGGTTGATGATCAGGGATCAAAGGTTCAAGACTATACTACTGAACCAGTAAGAGAAGAAAGTAAGAATATCAAAGGCGAAAAATCAGTAAAGTCCAAAGATAAATCAGGAAGAAAGGTACCAACTCAGAAAGAAACAGTGACTGCTAGAGAATCTAAAGTCAAAATAGACTCAGGTGAGTTGATAAAACAGGAGAGCAAGAAGGTTGCTGAGACTGAGGGAAAATCTGATATGGCCACAACTGGAGACAGAATATCAGTTCCAGAAAAAGAAACACAAATATCTGCAAAACAGGATTCTAAAGCAGATGTTAAAAAGAAAGATAGAGTAAAAGCAGATAAAACTAAAGAAAAGGCGACCCCTGAAGTTTCTTCGGAAGAATGTAAAGTTAAATTGGAAATTGTTAAGAAAGTAGAAACTGATGACAAATCGCAGAAGTCTAAGCAGGAAAGTATCACACCAGTTTTACCAGAAAAGGAAACAACCAGAATTAAGAATGAAGAAATAAAAATTCCTACAGCAGAAATCGATCGTAAGAAACATGCAACAAAGATTGAGAAATCAAAAAATTCTACAGAGAAGGAGAAAGAAAAAGGTACAGCAACAGCTTCTGAACAGCAAATGTGTACTGAAGGAGAGACTAAGACCGATAAAGCTGAAGACAAGACATCAAAAATTTCATCTGATGATATACTCCTTGACTCAGATAAATCTGTGAAGGAATCTCACAAATCAGAGAAGTCTAAAGAATCTAAACTCAAAAAAGAGGTTGAACCTTCAAGTGGTAAAGTCATACGAGAGAGTGAAGACAAATCAGTTAAAACTACTGATTTAATGGCAGTAACAGAAGTACAAAAACCAGACACCCAATTGAGCAAATCAGAGAATAAGAAATCTTGCAAAGATAAAAAATCTGCTAAAAATGAAGAAAGAAAAAAATCAAAAGAAATAGAAGAATCTGAAGTTCCCGCTGAGGAAAGAAAAACATCTACAAAGTCACCAGGAAATGAACCAGTTATTCAAAAATCATTAGAAGCAGATTCAGAAGAAACCCTATCCAAAAAAATCGAATCTAGTGAATCACAATTAAAGGGATTGGTCGAAAAATCAGTGAAAAAAGAGGAAATAAAACCTTCTGAAGACAAGAATCGAAAGAAAGGTTCCAAAATTGATTCGTGTGAGTTAAAGAAGCCAAAAGAATCTAAGGAGCGGAAAATTCCTGAAAAGGAGCAATCATCTCAAATTGTAAAAGATGTTTCGAAAGAGAAATCAGAAGATTTGATTGAAGTAATTAATTTCTCTGGAAAAGCTTCGATAATCGAAAAGACTGTCACAACCATAACAACAACAACTGGGTCAGAGGAAGTGAAACCTCCCTTAGTAAAATCTATCAAGTCAATAGAAATTTTGGAGAACGTGCCTCTACCAAAAACCAAGGGTTCTAAGGGAAATAAAATTATAAGCTTACGACCGGAAAATGTAGAGGCTAGTATTGTGACTACGTATGCTAGGGTAGCGTGTGATTCTGTCAATGCAAGTAAGGTGAGTGAAACTGTAGATCAGGCTGCGAAGATAGGGGAGGTGACTTTGAGTTCTAGCAACGTCGATGCTCCCGCAGATTTCGTTTTAGAAATTGGCGAGGGAGACTTATTCGGTAGTGTGAAGGATAGAAGGAAGACTCATTCAGTTTCTGTCCCAAGATCTGATGAGAGCTTAGAAATGATTATGAAGGAGCGAGAGACGGAAAGTAAAACTGTTTCTGTTACCCCGGTGAGTTGTGGAACTCAAAAATTTATTGAGACAACAAGACAGGACATCATTCCAGAAAAGGCAGATTCTAAAAAAGTAGGAAATGAATTGGAAATCAAGCAAGAACCGAAAATTAAACTTGCTGTAAAGGAAAAGATAAGGGAGACAACTGAGGATATTTCAGACAAAGAAAAGAATGTTCAGCATTATGAAGAATTAATCAAGCCTTATTGGCTAGACTATCATGAATATGCTCAAGCTGAAGTTAACTTTCATAGGTATTATAAGGTACAGAAGGTTGTAGAAGACCCACATCCTCCATCTTCTGAACCTAGCTCATTGAGTATTGACAGACTTGTCCAGGAGTCAATAATGAAAACACCCGAAGTGGAATCTAGTAAAGTGAAACCAATATCAGATCGAGAAATGAAGATCTCCACATTAGCAGTAGAGACCCCCAAATATTCTTTAGCTGAAATTAATGCTGCTGAATTGGAATGGGAATCAAGTAGGCATAGAGAAAGGGTACAATCAGATGAGGTAAGTGACATTTCGATCGTCTCTGATCGCACAACTGTTATAGAAAGGGACATCAATGTTGAAGTCACAACTGAGTCAGTCCATGAACCAATAGATAAGTCTACTGGAAAACTAATGGATAATTCAGTGGATAAAACAGTGGATAAGCCAAAACCTGTTCATCTAGTGTCTGACGATTCTTGGATGGACATTTTAGATGATGATTCACTAGCCATGGACGATGATGGTTTTGATGATGTTGAAGTTAAAGAATCTGAGCTAACTTCGAGTGAAAAAACATCAATTGTAAAGAAAGGAAGAAAAGTTCAGAAAACTGAAATTATTGCACACGGTAAATTAGAAAAAGAGAAAGAATTTAAGGACTTGTTGCATGATGAAAAGGCGTTGACTGGAGAAAAAGCAAAGATTGAGACAAAAGAAAGTCTTAAGCAAAAAGAAAAAGCCAAGGGCCAAAAAGTACATAAGGAGAAGGAAACACATAAAGAAATTGAAGAACTGAAGGAAAAGACTACTACTAGCCCCCAACAAAAGGATTTATCTAAAGCACAAGAACTCCCGGATCAAAAGGAAGTACTCCAGGAAAAAGAAACACCTAAAGTACATGAAACACTTAAAGTACATGAAACACTTGAGGTACAGAAAACACCTAACGAGAAGCATTCACTTGAAAAAAAGGATACCATTACGCCGAAACAAGAGAAAACGCCTAAAGAAACGAAGGGATCTGTGGAAAAGGCAACTGCTAGTCCCCAAGAAAAGGACTTGCTTAAGGAAAAAGAAGCTTTCAAAGAAAAGGATGCAGCCAAAGAAACGGGTTCACCTAAAGAAAAGAAGGGATCTAATGCGAAGGATTATACTGTTCATAAAGAAAATGAAACATTCAAACAAAAGGAGGCTGCTTGGCAGAAGAATTCATCTAAAGAAAAGGATGCAACAAAGAGCAAGGAAATACTTAATAAGGAAGGACCTACGGAAAAGGATAATACTACTCACAAAGGAAAGGAACAATCTCAATTTAAGGAAACACAGAAAGAAAATAATTCTTCTACTGAAAAGCAAGTACCTAAATTAAAAGAAACACCAAAAGGAAAGGAGAAACGTGAAGATGAAGAAGTACCTAAGGTCAAGGAAATGCCATATGAGAAACCCAAGGAAAAACCAACACCTAAAGTAAACGAAGCATCCCAAGAGAAGGAAGGACCAAAAGTATTAGAAGCTAATGAGAAAAAGGAAGCACCTAAAGTGAAAGAGATGCCAAAAGAGAAGGAAACCCATGTAGAAAAGGAAGTGCTCAAAGAATTACATGAAGAAAGAGATGTATTGTCAAGTAAGGAAACTGAGAAACTCATAAAAAAGGAAATAACTGACGATAAGAAAGCACCTAAAAAGAAGGAATCATCTAAAAATAAAGCACTAAAAACAACAGATGTATCGAAAACAACAATCATAACTGAAGAAAAAGAGGTTTCAAAAGAACAGGAAATTTCGGAGAAAACAAAGCCGCCAGAGACAAAGGACAGTCTTAAAGAAAAACAACCACCTCAAGTAACGGAACCAACATCCTCAGAAAAAACAAGCTCTGTTCATCTAGTCGCAGACGATTCATGGATGGACATTTTAGATGATGACTCATTAGCCATAGATGATGATTTCGATGATACTACAGTTAAAGTTTCCAAAGCAAGTGCTGCTGCAACAATATCTCAAAAAACCAAATCAAAGAAACAAGAAAAGGGAATAACACTTTCAGAGAAAAAGATCACTACGGCAGTACAGGAGAAAAACGATTCTAAATCAGATGATAAAATGAAGGAAAAAGACTCTTTAGCTGCAAGCGACAAAATTAATAAGGAGATGGAAAGTAAAGATCTTAAGGCAGTTAAAAAGGAACCAAAAAACGAAAAAGACTCTCCAGCTGTAAGTGATCAAATATCGAAAGAAAATGAAACTAAAGATGTTAAACCTGTTGAAAAGGAAAGTGAAAAAGAAAATGATTTACCTAAAGCTATACAATTATCAACTCAAAAATCAACAGCTGTTCATTTAGTAGCAGATGATGCTTGGATGGATATATTAGATGATGATACATTGGTTATAGAAGATGATGGGTTCGAAGACTCTGAAAGCAAACCATCAAAACCATCAGAAGATACGAAGCCAGGGAAGATGGTCGATGAAATGAAGTCACTAACATCGAAGGAAAAAGTGAAGGTCAAAGAACAAAAGGAAGAGTCTAAAGAAGAAGCATCCAAAGAAGAAGCATCCAAAGATGTAAAAGTAACTGAACCAGTAAATAAAGCAGATGATGAATCTACAAAATCTAATGAAAAATGTAAGAAAACTCATGAGAAATTTGTCACTGCTGAAAAAGTAGTTTCAAAAATTTCTGGAGTTTCTTCTCAAGAAGTTTCAAGAGAAAAAAATATCCCATCCGTCCAAGTGGGAGGAGATACAATGAAAAAACCAAAGAATCATAAATCTAGCAAGCAAAAGAACGTCAGTGTAAGTACTGAATCAGAATTGCAAGCTTCAGAGAAATCTTTAACCGACATGACAGATTCTAGCAAACCAGAGTCTAAAATAGAAAATCTTGAGATTCTAGTTGGAGAGAAACTACCCCTTGATCCAAAGTCGGAAATAACAAAACCATCTCCTGTCTTAAGTAAGGAAGAAAATGTTGGAAAGGATAGAAAGGATAAAAAAGGAAAAGGAAAGAAGCAGACTCCAATACCTGATATCAAAGATTCCGGAAAATCAGTCGAAGTAATTCAGAAAACAGACAAAGCTATTCCTGCGAAAGAAGAAAAACCCTCTGTTAGTCAATGGAATCCAAATGCTAAATCGTGGGCATCAATTGTTGGAATTAAAGATTCCAATGAGGTTCAGGGATCTGAAGAAATTAAATACATTACGCCTGTTGTAACTCCAGTTGCGACTTCAGATATAACTTTGGAGGCAACTATAGTTGACCAAAAAGTATCTGGAAAAGCAGTAGATCCTATTCTAGTCAAGCAGGAGCAAAAAAAACAATCACAGAAAAATAAGAAGAAGAAGCAAGTTGATTCATCGGCAAAACCGAAACAGACCATTGATAAACCAATCCCCGAAGAATCCTCAAAAATTGATACTTCCGTCTCTCATGAAACAATTCCTACAGATTGGAATAAATCCTACGCTGAGGTTGCAGCAAAGTCTGCAACTTCTTCACCTCAACCTGATCAAGAGGAAAGAGAAATTCACAAACCAAACGCAATAAAAGCTGATTTTAAAGAATCCCAAATAGAAGTAACTAACGTCTCTCTCCTTCCTAGAATTGATCTCAGAACAGATGTTTCGTCTGATGTTCAGCAAGATGCAGATCATACTATCAAAAAAGATGAAAATAAACCAAAAGTTTTTAAGAAACCACCAATTGTTGATAAATCCTCAGTTGCTGAAAATATTCCTTCTGTTAAAATTGTAGATAATAAAACTCTTTGGGCTGATGATGTAGAGACAGAGGCTTCAATTACAAGTGAACTACCAATGACAGTACCTGAAACAAAAGTAGAATGTGTGCCAAAAATTGATAACAGTTCATGGGCTGCTATTGCTGCCAAGAAAGCTAAGGATGCAGAAGATGTAATTGAAAAAACTGAAGTTCCTATTTCCACTCTTGTCCAACGTCCAGTACCTCAAATACAAATACATGTACAAGAGGCTCCTGCAGTAGAACCAATAGAAAACCTTGTCCAAGTGGATGACCAGGGCTTTATGGAATTTGTGAACAGGAAGGAATTACGCTGTCGGCGATCAAGATCCCGTTCTAGGAATAGGTCACAAACACGAGATAAGTCTGCAAACCATAGTTCTGATCGTCCAGAAGATGTCAAAATCGATTTGAGGAAAGAAGAGCCATTACTGGAATCTTCAAAAAAGACTGATGAAGGAGGATCTAAGTCGAAAAAAGTTGGATCAAAGAAGAGTAAAGGACAAGAAAAGAGAAAATATGATACTGATGATCAGAAAAAATCTGAAGTGGAGAAGCAAGAGTCTAAAACAGACAAAAAAGATCCCGAAGCACAAAAACAGATAGATTCGGTTTCTGCGAAATTAGTTCAAAAATCAGCTAAAGGAGAAGATACAGATCAATCTGGTGAAAGTAAGAAATCTAAAACAAAATCAAAAAGTAAAAAGGAAAAGACTGAACCAAGCACTCGAACACCTAAAGAAAAAGCCGTAGTTCAGGATTTGAAGAAAGGAAATGACATCCAGGAAGTAACTCCCGTGGAAGTAACAAAAAATCAGCGAGCTGGTGATCAACCAGAAATTCCAACAGTAGATGTCAAACGCGTCCATAAAAGTAAAACTGTCACAGAAGACTTAAATAAAACTGAACAAGTTAAGGAGCCAGTAAAAGATGATGAAGTTGAAAAGAAGAAGAAGAAAAAACACGACAAATCAGTTCAACAAAAAGCGGATGTCGAATCAGATGTTAAAATTTTAAAAACAGAAGAACGGAATGATTCGAAGAAACTTGAAAAAGATGATGTGAAAACAGTTATGGATGATCAAAAACCTCAAATTAAAGGAGGTAAAAGCAAACCCCAAGCTATAAGTGAACAGAAATCTCCCCATGCATCCAAGAAAGAAATGGATACTATTTCTAAAGAGACTGACGGGAGTGTGAAGAAAGATGAAAAAGTGAAAGGAAACAAGTTTGAAAAATCAAAGATAGAAGCAGAGAAAGTGGAAGCTAATGATGAAAAAGTTCAAGAAAAGGAAACATCATCGAGCAAGAAGAAACAAAAGACCAAGGGCAAGAAATTGAAAGATGATGTACAACCTTCAAAAAAGGAAGAAGTATTTTGTAGAATTAATAAAAAATCACATTTAACAACGGAGCCAGAATCTGACGACAACGTAACTTACAAAACTGCTGTTTTAGTTACGCAAGTAAAAGTTCTAATAGATGAAACAAAACCAACTTCTGTTCAAGATGGACCAATGAAAGCTATCATGCCTCTAGAGAAACTAGTATTGACACCAGAAGAGGCTAAAATTGAAACGCAAAAAGAATCAAAACAAAACACAAGTAAGGAAACTGGTCAATTTGAAACTATTAGCAATGTTAAGAGTGAATTTAAACTCGAAAAAGAAGTCACTGAAGGAAAGAAGGCTAATGGATCCGCTATCCGTCATAATGTGATTTCTGGATTGTCAACTCCTGATTTAAAGCCAGTTTCTGAAGTAACAACATTAGAGGATGTCAAGCCATCCGTTTCTGCAAAATCAGACAATATTAAGACGCCGGTTTCACAAAAATCGTCTGATAAACCAGAGACTGACAAATGTTTTGTTCCTGAAAACCCAGATACTGTCAAGTCATCTCTTTCTGAAAAACCGGCTACTATTGAGTCATTTGTTCCTAAAAAATCAGATACTGCAAAATCACCTGCTTCTGAAAAATTTGCTCCCATTCCTGTAAAACCAGATACTACCAAGTCACCTGCTACAGCAGAATGCGATACTGTCAAGTCATCTGTTTCCGAAAAATCAGAGAACATCAAGTTATCTCCTTCTGATAAACCAGATACTGTCAATTCGCCTGTTTCCGAAAAATCAGATATTTTTAAGTCAATTGTTCCTGAAACATCAGAGCCTAATGAGTCACCTGTTCCTATAAAATCAGATACACAAAATCAGCAAGAACCTACTGAGGATGACAATCTTCCTACTGTCGAATTTCCAAAAATAACAGTTCCTTCAACAAAGGAAGAACTAGTTGTCCAAATTCAGGAAGCAATTGAGGAATCAGTTGACCTTGAACCCATCACCTACAACAACAAAAAATCAGTTCCCACTGAAACCTTCACAACATCAAAAACAGACTTTATCAAACCTACTAAACCAGAAATACCAAAAATCGAAGAACCCATTCTTTTTAGTAGTCCAACTACTCAATCGCCTGAAATAGAGACCGTTACTCAAGTCCAAACAATACTAAAAGATTCGGACTCACCCAGAGTCCTCGAATCAAAAAAGGTTTCATTTTCCGACTCATTCGAAATGCCTCCAAAGTCAATCTCCCTACCAGAGATTCCATCAGATTCAGTAGACAAATCACCATCACCCGATGCACTACCCAAGACCAAGGTTCAATTTTACATCGCCGACGAAATTCTCGTAATACCCCAGCATAAAGAAAAAGATTTAGAGAAGGAGTCCAAGCTAGTGAAACTCATGCAAGAGTCCCACGCTCCGGGGACCATCTGGCCCAAATTCGCTTCCCTGGATGGAGGTTTCTGGATCGATAAGAGACCCTACCATGAGGCTGAACGTGATTTGTTCGAGGCTTTGGCATACAGATCGAAGCAGCCGACTCTGATAGAAAATTTTGATCAGACTCCCCCTAAAGATGATGATTCGAACGACGGTTCCTCTGGAGGTGGAGGTGGCGGTCGAGGTTCTAACGCAAAAACAAGTTCCCACTTTGATGTCCCCCATACCGAACGTTTGGTCGCGGATTTGCCAGGTGGCATTTGTAGCTGGAGCGATTATAGTACCTATTTGTCCCACGAGAGCATCGACGATCAGGATGACCGAAAATTGGATCTGCTCGTTAATAGGATGACCGAGGATCTTGCGACCGATGTAGAATCTTCCGAAGTAGAATTTTCCTCAGTAGAATCTGCCAAAGTAGAATCAACCAAAGTAGAATCAACCCAAGTAGAATCTTCCGAAGTAAAAACTTCCACAAAAGACACTTTCAATCCTGTTCTTCCAATCCCAAAATCTTCAACTGATCCTGAATCCTATCCAGACTCCCAGCTCCATTTAGGTAAAGAGAGAAGCGGATCTAACCAGCAGCCAAGTTCCCTGGAATTGGAGAGTGATATGGTGTCAATGAAGACAGAACTGAAAAGCATCGAGAAGATCAAGGTGCGACTCATCTTGCCAAAGAGTGATCGGTCTTGTTATACATTACATAATACATGCTGTTCTTAACAGTTACCATAGCCATTTTATTGTTGTTCTATTGGTTGGTTGTTTTTTATCTCGCTCTTTGTCTCTGGCTCTGTTTCTATTTCTTCTCATTTCTTCCTATCTCCTGCCATTGGTGCGTTAATGCTCGCGCTAGGTGTTCTCGCTTCTACGACTTTAGTTCTTCATACACCTGCATGCTACATAATATCAAGTGCCGTTTTTTACCCAGTTTATTAATGGCCTACATACACAAATCACTATCGAAAACGTTGTGCTGTCCGTCCAGATTTTGTGAGTCTTTTTTTTCATATACATACAGCCTTACACTCACTCTTGCAAAACTAATTAAACAAATTGCCATTGCGTTTTTATCGCTGATTAATAACTGTTAATGACCTTGAATTAAAGACAAGCTTTTAATATTTGTTATCAATGATTAGGGGTTGCATTTAGGAAATAATATATAAATGGAAAGATTTTTATGCATACGAGATTTTGTAATCATATTGTGATTGTCTGGAGTTGATATTTTGAAGTACCAGTATGCTTTTCGCAGATAAAGCTTTCTTGTCAGTGATCTGAAGTTATTGTCTCTAATACTTAGTGTTGCTGACTTATGAGAAACTTTTTAAATTACTTTTAACCTATTCTTGAACTCTTTTTCCTTTCATGATGAGAGGAGATTGCAGAGTTTTATAAATTTAGAAAATAGCAAATTCTTTTTGTTTTGTTCTAAACTGAAAACAAAAAATAAAATAAATTTTTCTCTTGCTTAAGATTTTTAGTTTTTGTTTGATACTAACACGGTTTGATACAATAATTAAAAATCGAGGTACAAACTTGCTAAATCGCTAGTTTTAAAGACAATGAAAAAATTAGTTCCAAGATTTTAATATGTGTGCTTGATTATTTTACGTTTCATGATTCTTATTAACACAGCTTTTGAACATGAATTTGGTACGACCAAACATTTGGAAAATTCTAATTAAATACATTTTGGTTTTATAACCAGCTTTTTTTGACATTTTTTTCTTTAAAGTCACTAACTTCAAATGCTTCATTCCAAGGTCATTAATGGATCGATTTTTATGATCTGATTGTTACTTAATTTAAATTTGTTTACCCTTGCAGTTTTTTGACAGGTTTGCTGAGTTTTTCTGGAGCTAATACATTAATGCCATCTCGAAATGTGTTGGAGTTTCGCCATGTGCACGGCATGGTTGAACTTGCTGACAAAATCATTTCTGATAATCATATAATAAAAAGAAATTGTGTTTCAGGACACAATGGAACAAAACGTTGATGAACTCAGAAAAGCTGTGGATCGTATTGGTGATTCTTTGAGACATCTTCCAAGAGATAGTTTGCAATCTATGTTTACCGCTTTGTCGGTAAGATAATTCTCCTTAAAAACATTTTAAGTAAATGCACAAAATCGGTTTTAGATTTTCCAAAAATACTATTGAAATTAGCCACCAGAAATTGAGTTCCAAAAAGTGGGGAATCAATAAGCATGCCTTCAGCAATGACCATTTCAAAATTCGAAATATTCAAAACTGAAAGATACCTAATCGAAATTCTTAGAATTATTTACAATCTCAAATTGGAATACAGGCAATAAAAAAAACAATATTTTATGTTGATTCTTTATTTTATGTTGATTTTATCTGATTCGACCAAAGATTTCTTCAATGTAAATATTTGAATAGACATCAAAATCTTGTCATTTCTCAGTCAAATAGAATCATAACTTTGCTCTCAATTCTCAGGGAATATTGGCTGAACTCAGAACCTACAATCAAAAAGCAGAATCTCTGAACAAAGAAGTCACTGAAATTCCAGTGGATTTAGAAACTCGAAGATTACTTGCTTCTTTAGCTGGAATCCGAACAAGGATTGTAACTCTTCTTTCTCAAACTGAACAAAGTCACTTAGCCTTGGAGGAAGCTTGTGGTGTCCAGGAAAGACGACAGAAGGAAATAGAAACCTACAAACAATTTTTGGATGAAACCAGTACATGGTTGGAAACTACAGTCCTAACCATCAACAATTTTTCGGCATCAGATTGTGAGGTTTGTATAAAATTTTCCTCTTGAGATCTTATTCAAAATCTTTCTATATTTATTCATTCATATTTTACTTCTTGTACCTGTTGATATTTGCACAGGAATTGCAGGGAGAATTGTCAAATCGTACCGAACGTGTTACTGAACTGGAGCAACTTCCGGAAGTTAATATTCTGGCGAATAAATTAAAAGAGGCTTTGGTTGAATTGGCCAATCGTCTTCAACAAAAGCAGCAGGTACTCGCCTCTTACCAGAACTCAGGATTCATTTTATCTCATTCTCACTACGCTTCGGTGAAGGGAACCGCTTAAAAAATCTTGTATCTCATCTTTCATTTCATTCGTTTCATTCGCTTCGCAAACAACGACACTTGTCACAAGTTCTCAAAATACAGTTTAATACCTTAAAATAACAAAAACTCGAATTAAACAATTTTAAGTCAAATTTCTGAGATGGAAATGAAACTCAAAACCTTCAGAGATATATTTGTTCAATATTCTTTCATTTAGTTTTGATATGAATCGTTTCTTCCTTACAGTTCACGGACTTACTTCAGGAAAATGAGCTGTGATCTCACTTAAACGATATTTTACCCAAAAAAATTAACTTTCTCTAGTCTTGAAACTACGTCATAAAAGCATTTTTGTAAAAATCCATTTATTGGATTTTAGCTGAAGATTTTTTACTTCAGCCGAAGTTTATTTCTTCAAGTACGGCATTATTTTCTTAAAGTTGTAAAGTTCATAACGTATGTTCATAATTTTCATTAATGTTTAATAACTAGTGGTTAATAACTAATATCTTACACTGTAGGTTAACAATTTTTTTTTTGTTTGAAAATATTTTATATGTAATATATATTGATGTCTATGTTTATTTTTAAAAATATCGACCAAATATATGATTTTTATTACGTTTTTTTTTGTAGGCGTCACTATTTTTCAATCCACGCACACTCATTGTATGTTTGACCATCTTCCTAACTCATTTCATGTGTATTATTTCATTGCTCCTATCATCGTTATCATTTGTTAAATCTTTTATTCGTTGTGGTTTTATATTAAGGTGATGGTTGTAATATGGACACTGCATGTATTTAAGGAATGTTTATTAAATTATTGTACTTTGGTATAATTAAAGTATTATCAGTTATATCCCACTCTTTATTTTCTCTTGTCGTTTATTTTATTATTTATCGCACCACCTTAGTTTTAAGCTTTTGTAATTAAAAACTTTTAGTTCACTATTTTAAGTTTTTAAATTTATTTTTCTAATCTATAGTTTATTTATAGAATTTCATCAAATTTTATTTCATTTATAATAATTTGGTATGTAACAATATTTCAGAAATAATTCGAAACATTGAATTTTGTTAATAATTATACTAGAATTATCTATTCTATAAAAAGCATGTTAAAAGTGACTAAAAATATCCTCTGCTTATCTTTTAAACTCTGAAAAGAAACCTCGCAAACAGAATATTTTCAATATTTGATATCAGGATAGAACATCTTCATCAGCTTTAGTATTAGTTTGAAATCTTTCAAATTGTATCTGTGATCACAAGACTCTCAACTTTATTCTAAATGTCAGAATAGAGAATATTTTTAATTCCAAAGTATTCGTAGTTTAACATTTAATAACGTTATACATTTTAACAATTCTATACAAGTTAAATTGTATTTTCCGATTATTCTTTAAAAGTGGACAGAGAAGAGACTTATCACACGTTACTCGCATATCATCCTCATTATTATCAGAATCCTTCTTCTTTCAAAAAATGTTATCATCCGTTACCAACCCTCTCAATTTTTCAGGAAATTTCTGAAGCAGAATTACTAAAGGATGAAGATCAAGAGGATGCTACTCTGGACCAGGCACCTTCCCTGAGATCTAGTTCACCCTCTTTAGCAGATGTTTCCCTACAAACTGGTCAAAGTTTATGCGAAGACCAACCAGTACAAGAAAAACGAACTCAGCTTTCCAAGCAAACTTCAACAACCCAAATGCCAGTATTTTGTCAGAGTCAGAGTCTTATGACAGAACCAATTGCAATTCCAGTACCAGTTGAAACTGCTCAGACTCAGGAATCAATCATGGTCCTAAAAACAACAGATGGTAACCATGATGTGATCGAAATTGCTACCAAGAATGTTCCATCAAGTCAGGACTTCATCCGAAGAGAACAGGAAGGAAAGAATCCTGATGATATAGTAGTTGACATGAAGTATCAAGATGCCCAAATGCAGGAAAGTATAACATCAGAATTGAACATTCAACATGCTGCTCCCCAGTCTTTCGAAACTGTTCTTGTGGAGCCTGATGATGTCACCACTGAAGTTGTGGTGGATAGTGATGGTACCAAGAGGATCATTGTTAGAAAGTTGAGAAGAACTCTCGTCACTAGTAGGCAGACGACTCAACAACATGTTTCATCTTTGACTGCTGCAGTTGGCGACAATCCTCCTGTTCTGCAAGCTTTTTCAGAGGCAACGATGAGAGGGCAACAATTCACTGTTACCACAACAAAACCTGACGGAACAATAGAGATGTCCACCAAACAAAGTTACGGTGGAAGAGTAGCTACTGGAGCTCCAGGAACTGAAGTTAATGTTGAAGAGTACGAAAGTGTCCCAAAAGTCACACATAGTGTCATCCAAGGAAATATCCAAGACATGGAACCACTCGCAGTGAACAAAGCTTTGGATGAGGGTGTTGATTATGAAACTAAGACATCCAGTGTTCATGCTGTTGTTCAGCAAGTTACTAGACGAGTGGTTCGTAAAACTCGTCGTATCATCAGAAAAGTGACGATAATAGATGGCAAAGAGACTGTGACTGAAGAAGTGATAGAGGAGCCTGAGGAGGTAGAAATTGATGAGCAAGATATTCCACACATCAGCATAAATGTAGTCAAGAGTCAGGATCATCGAAGAGGTGGAGCTCAAGTTATTGAGTCTCTTGTCGAAAGTGCAACTTCTCTTGATCCAGAAAAAATTGCACAATCGGAAGGTTTATCGAAAGCTGAAACTTCTCACGTTTTGAGGGATTGTTCAGAAACTTGCACACCTGAAAATCCAGTTCATGGTTCATTCGTCGGTCTCGTTGCGAGAAAAATAACGCCTGATGGTTCTGATGATCTTAAATCGAAAAATTCTAAGAAGAAGGAATCTACGGATGAAAATAAAGGAAATGGCAAACCGAAACCAAGTGCTGAAGAAAAACCAAGTGCTAAACCTAGAGCAGATAAAGCTAAGAGGGAACAGAAGGGTACACAAGTTTCTGAAACCATCAGTTCTGCAGAAACCACAACACCTCTAGAATCAGAAAAACTGAGGATTGAGGTAGCATCAAATGCATCAGTGGTGCCTGGTGCCCAAACAAGGGAGGGATCATCAACAAAACCTGAAGTTGTAGAACCAGAGGCAGAAACGAGTTGTAAGTTTAAAGTTACACCAGTTAAAGAAATCGAGAAACACGGTATTCAATTAGACCCTGGCACAGTAGAATTAGAGCACCTTGATGATAGCATAGTAGCATCTATTGATCATCACAAAGCCAGTATCATTCTATTAGAAAAGCAAACACCTATAGAATCAATCATACCCATAGTCAATGAACTCGTTAAAGAAGATGGATCTGGAGAACCTCAGTTACAAATCCTGCTTGAAGGTATTGCACCTACTGACAAAGGTGATGACATATCTACAGATGTGAAAGAAGACACAAAAGATGTTGCACAACAATCAGAAGATGTATCAAATTTGGAAGATAGGCAACAAAAACGAGAAACTGCAAATCCAATACCAGATGATGTGGAAGAAAAATTTGAAACAGTAGAACTAAAATCAAAGAACGTAGAACAAATATCCACATCTCTTGAATTGGAGACCTCGACATCAAAACTAGCTGATCTACCACAAAAACCAGTAAATATGGATACAAAATCACAAGTTTCCGACCAAAAATTGGAGGAAGCGGAATCAAAACCAGAAGATGAACCAGAATCAAAAGTCCCACATGATAGAATGAGGTACACAGATTCGTTTATTGCATCAGCGTCCGAAGAGCAACCGAAAGCAACAGATTTCACTCTGCCTGAGGATGCTTTAAGACCAGAGTACACAGCTATGCAAAAAGTTGAAATTGACCTAACAGTTCAAGAAGAAGATGAGGAAGGTCCTTCTGTTTCTGTGAGAACACGAGTCGAAAGACCGCAAGATTCAACCTTTCAAATCGTCAAAGAATCGGTGGATATTGAACTGCCTCTTGATTCAGAAAGATTTAAGGTCAGTAATGATAAAATAGTGCAGACAAGTGCCTTCTTGAAGGCTGAAAGTGAAGCTGAATCAAGAAACTACTCTGAGGTTTCCGAAGATCTTTCTGAAAAGAGCATGGTCGACAAAGCTACCAGTATAAGTGAAAAGGTCCCAAAGAATGAAGTTGATTCTGCTAAGGCCAGTGGAGATGAATCCATAAGTTTGGCGACCACAATAGCAGACTCTGTAGATATTAATGTTCCTTTGTCGGATTCCTCCAAACATGGAACTGATCCACCACAACCTGATGTTGCAGAAATTACAGAGACATCTGAATCTATGTCAATACAAGATGAGACATGTGAGAGAGATATTGGATACGAACCAGATGATAGGACTACAGTCGAGGAATTTGCAATCGCTGATGACAATGAAGATGATTGTGGAAAGAAGAAAAGAAAGAAGAAGAAGAAGCAAAAAGTTAAACCATCAAGAGAAGATGATATGACCGAATTCCCTAAGAGTACAACAGACGAAGCTGATTTCACAGATGAGGTTATTCCTATCGAGGCAGAATGTAGTAAGTTACCAAAGAAGTCGAAAAAAAGGAAAAGAAAGAAAGAAGGAATAACGATAAAGAGTAGCGATGAAGTCGTTACCGAACTCACTGATGATGAAGCTAGATTACCTGAATCTGATGTACCGGAAAACGTCTCAATTTCAATGCAAACGTCTCCAGAGCCAGTTGTTCAAACTCTAGAGCATGAAATCCAAACTGTAAACGTTGAGGAAGTTCACTCTGAGATACAAACTTCTCCCCAGAATGATCAAGATACTGCTGCACAGACCTCACCAACCAAAATACCAGATCTTGAGACTATTTCAGTGCAAACAGTAACTCCTGAAGCAATACAAACTGAAGAGAGTGTTGTGCAAACTTCCCCAGTGGAAGAATCAAAATCAGCAACACCACCTCAAGTCGAAGAAATCGATGTTCAGACAATTAGAATTGAAGTAGACTCTGCAGAAATGCAAACATCTCCAAGGAACACAACTGAAATAGAAACCCAAACATTGACTGTAAATGAAGCTCCTGTGGATGTAGAACAACAAACAACTCCAGAATCAACGAAGGAGGTGGTCCTTCAGGAAGTAGCTATGCAGACACAGACACCTGATGTCGTAAGAACTTCAGAGATTGATGTACAGACTAGTAATCCAGCTTCTCCTGAAGTTGTGCAGATGCGTGATTTCGATATTCAGGCTAATCTGGTTGATGAAGTAACTTTTTGCAACATTGAGACCCAAACAACACCAAACGAGAGTCCGCGAGCTGTAGAAACTCAGGAGACTGAGATTCAAACTATCGTTCGAGAAGAAACAGACACAGTTTCCCAAACTAGTCCAGTTTTGGAAGATTTAGACAAGAAGGATCTTGATGAAGCAAAGATATTGAGTCAGGAAGAAACACAAACTAGTCCTGAACCTCAAAAAGAAATTTCAACTATTTCAGTACAAACGAAATCTGATGATCTGGTACCTACAATTGAGGAAAGCGCTCAGACTATTGAGGTAACTTTCTTGCCAGATGTTGAAGATTCACAGTATGAAGAAGTTGAAGGAAATGTGATAACACCTGGAAATCAAACTCCTGAGAATGAAGAACAAGCTTCTGAAGTTGTCGTCATCATAGCTCCAGAAGTCTTCCTTTCTGATGAGATTATCGAAATTCAAGAAATTGATACATCTCAAGAAGTTTTTGATTCGGATAAACCAGAGTCTGAAGAAGCACCAATGGGACAGCTTCAAGAAGTTGCACCAAGTTCATCATTGCCAAAAGTTGAAGAAAATCTTCAACAACTTCCTGGTCAATTCAGATCAGTAGCGACAGGAGGCTCCACTTCCATTTCTGAGACTGACTCAATCACAGACAATTCCTATGAAATCCAACTTCAAGCGACACTCAAGATGTCTGAAAGACACTCTCCAGAGTTTTCAGTTAACGTGAGCAAGTCAAGACACCATGATGAACGTGAGGATTCTCCCATAGCAGATAATGAAGCTGACAAGAAAGAAAAACTACAAAGAAAAAAGAAGAGACATAGGACTGTGGAGATCAAAAAGAGCCCTCTAGGTCCTGAGACTTCTGATCTTGAAAACACCTTTACCCAGTCAGAACACCCTGAAGAAATTTCCTTCAAGTTTTCGTATTCAGATGTTGCTAAAAGAGGATCTAGCAAGCAATCTTCTGAAGAACGTGATGTCTACCAGGATTCTTTTGGAAACTTAGTTCCTCAAGGGTCGCAAAAACATCTCCCAGAAACTATTTCTATTAATACATCTCCAGAACCAATGGACACTACAGAAGAACTACTGTCACCAACAGAATCAGTTTTAGCTAAAAAGGAAGATAAGCCAGAGAAAGTGGAAATCAAGACATACGCTGAAGCCATCGCAGAAGCAGAACCAAGAAAAAGAGAAGTTTCGTGGGAAGATCGATTGCTCGTTTCACAGAGTACCAACTCTAGGGAACTACCAAGTTCTAATGCTCTTCTTCTAGCAGAAGCTTTTGAATATAAAAAGCCACACGACCCAATTGCACAAAAAACACAAGCAGCAAAGATGATATCTAAAAGAGTCAAGAGTTATCCAAGCGCAAAACAAACATCTCACTTATCCAACGTTTTACATATTGCCACACTAAATCAAGTTTCTCTTGAAGTATCCCCGGAAGAAAGATTTGTTAACATTAGGACAGAGTTAGCTCATCTGAAAACTGCTGTAGAAGGACATGATGTCATCATAGTGGAGCAGAGCTTGGTAACAATTGTAGAAACGATTTCGACCTGGTTGGAAACTATTGAATACAGAGTATTTCTTGAAAGAGAATCTCCTAGTGGGCCTTCTCATAGAGATGAAAGAAACTTTATTGAACTTAAGGATGAAGTAACTCAGGTGGAGAAGAGCATCAAGGAACTTGATCAAATTTGGAAAGGTGTTGAGGGAAGTTACCCTGAAGAGGAACGAGACAGGATTAGAGAGTGTGTTGATGCCTTGGAATATCAAGTGAAAGCTATTGAAGAAGTAACGAGTGACGGAGAAAGTTTTGCAAATGCGGAACTAGCGAGGTGGGATGAATTCTTGAATGGTGTGAACAACGTATCTAGGTTTGTACAAATTCATTTATATTAAGATTCAGAATTATAATTAGAATTCAAAGTTACATTGTTAGAATTTGGTAGATGTAGATGTAGAATTCAGCTTTAAGTCATTGTTTGAATAATCAATTTCAGGCTCGTCGAAGAGCAACGAAAACAACTAGACAACGTAATTGATAGTGAATCCTCCACCCAGTGGAAGCTCCAAGAGCTTGAAAAAATAGAAAACACGAATCAATGTCACATGTGGAAGACATCAAAACTTTTATTAACAGCACGAGGACTACTGAGAGACTATCCAGGCAAGATAATTCCGGAAGAAACCTACACTGCTCACGATGCAACCAAACTCATCGAACACAACATCAACATGGAGAGAGAACGTCTTTTACAATTAGAAGCTCTTGCTGAAGAGTATGAACATACTCTTCAAGAATTCGCCCAAATAACTGAAATTGCAGAAGAACTTTTGGACAGCCCTATCACTGTCATCAGTCTTGAGCATCTGCAGGATGAGATGCAGAAGCACAGAAAGTTCTTTGTGAATTTGAATCACTGTCGAGCTATTTTGGAGTCTTTGGAAGGCAACCTGGATCCTGAAACTAGGGCCAAACACTCTGGTCTTCATGAAGAGCTGCATAGTCGGGCAACGTCCTTGTTGGACCAAGCAGCTTCAAAAGCTCAGCAGATGTCCCTAGCAGCATCCAGGTGGATTATTCTGGAGCAGGGGATGAAGGAGGAGAGAGGTTGGTTGCAGGTGGCCCATCAACGAGTTCCTGATTTGCAGACGGTCACCTCTTCTGATTATGATCAGTATATTTCACTGTATCAGGTAAGCATTCTTCGAATTGAATCCAGATTTCAAACCTGACACTACACCTCGTAGTTTGAGTATAGGAATTAAAAGTAATCCCGGTATAAAAATAAAACAGTGATCAAGGAAGCTAATCATAATTTTTTTCAGACTCTCTCAGCAGATGTTGCAACACATCATGCTCGTTTAATCAAACTCTTGAGTGTGGCCCAAAGTCTTCAAGAACTATTAAACATCGAAGATCCAGAAGATCGTTACGGAGAGGCTTTAGACGTAATCCTCAAGTTGCAAGAAAATGTTGAAACTTCCTTGAGACGTTTGCTAGCTTTCAGAGAAAGTTGGAGCACTCAGGAGTTGTTGGTGGACCGAGTAGAATATTGGATGTCAACTGCAGAAAGAGGTCTCGCCAAAATCAAAGATCCTTCCGGTGGACACATGCGTCAATTTTGGGTAGGTCCAATTTTAAATTTTAACTCGTACAAATATAGCCAGATTAGTGCTGATGCATTCGGAGAAAAGCGTCTGTTTGCATATTGGCATTTCCTTTCACGTTTGGCTGACTGCCATATGATAAAAATTATGTCTGAGCTATTTCAGAGGTAAAAAAAGTACCAAAGAGAAATTAAGCTGAGCAAATAAATTTTTGCTTTCAGGAACTGAAGGCTCAATACGAGGTCCATAACAATATGCGAAATGAAGCTGATAATTGTTTCGAACAGGCTTTGAGAATTATTCCCTTGTCTGATGAAATGCTTCAGAGGCAATTTAGAGGTCAACTTCAGGAAAGATGGAATGAAGTGACAGAGAGGATCAATGAAATTCAGACAGCTGTGAGGAAAAATATTTCTTCTGAAGATGTTCCAGCTAATGAGAAACTGAATCTTTTGGAGAGGGAGTTGCACGAGTTGAGAATGACGATTGAGGGATTCCATGGGGTTCTGAAGACTGAGGAGGAATTGGAACTCTATGTGGAGAGGCTGACTGTATTATTCGAACGTGTTTATGTCATCCAGGTGAGATAATCGAAGATTAGATTACCTAAACTGTCTCACTGTAACCCAGGTCTGAGATTGCATGGAAGCCGTGGAGGACACACCTCCCCACTTACTTTTCAGAAATATTATAATGATTTTCCTATAACGAATTTCTTGTAATTTTTTCACGAATCTAAAAAAATTATTCTGAGAAACACGTAGGATTCAAAATTATTTTAAGGGATTTTGACAGATTTAAACAAATTTCAAGTTATTTTCAAAGATTCCAAAGAATTTCCAAAATTTCCAGGAATATCAAAGAATTTTGTAGGATTTCCGAAGGTTTCAAGACATTCCAGAAAATTTCACCAGATTTAATGGTTTTTGTAGGATCTCCAATCATTTCAAAGGATTCACGGGATTTTGAAAGATTTTAAGCCATTGTAACAGATTCCAAAGAATTTCAAGAGATTTAAAAATTTTCACGGGATTTGATAGAATTTTTTAGGATTTCTAAAGATTTTAAGCTGGATTTAAATTGATTTATAGAAAACTTTGAAAAGTAAATGAAATTTCAAGGGATTCCTGGCGTTAAAGTTAAAGTTACATAAATATAATTTTCATAACATTCTTGAGAAAATTCAAAACTTCTTTATAATATTATATCTTATTATAAAATTATTTTGCAGGTTTTTAAAAAATATTAGGAAAAATTCGAGTCAGCTCAAATGATATTTTGAAAAGTTTCAAACTGACACCAATTTTTCTTAAAATTGTGAAAAATCATTCAAAATTTAAAAAGTTGACTCGAAATCTTCCCAATCTGTTTCGACATACTTATAAATCTTTTGCTTATTTTTTAATTTTCTTAAAAACTTAATTTATCAAAACAAAAAATTATTCCAAATTTTCACAGGAATTTTCAGAAACTTTTTCAATTTTCTTGACACCTTTCAAAATTCTTGTTCAAATCTTTTCAATTTTAAAATTATTCAAGATTCTTTTCAAATTTTCTAAATATCTCTTGAGTTTACTCAATTTTTTTCTTAATTTTTTAATGTAGTAAAATTGAAATATCTTGCTTTACAATCTTCTACAAATTTTTCAAAATTTTAGGAATACCTTTGAAATGTTTTAAAATATTTTTCGATCTTGTTTTAGAATTCATTTTCTGAAATGAAAAATCATTAAAAAATGTTCCCATGAATCTTGAGAAAATTCCTTTTTGAATCCTTTCAGAGCTTCTAAACCTTGTAAATATCTTTTAAATTTTGATTTTCAAATTCTACAATATAAAAAAAAATTGCCTTAAATTTTTTCAGATTCTTCTACAATTTTGGAAATGTTTTGAAATATTTTTTAATATTTCAAAATTTTTTTTCAAAATATTTGAAATTCTTTTCCGAAATTATAGGAAATGATTCTAAATGTTTTGAAATGTTTTCTAATGTTTTCTTAAAATTATTTCTTTAAAATAAAAAATAATTTTAAGTTTTGCCAGGAATCTTAAGAATTTTTTTTATTTCCTTGAAACCCTTAAAAATTGAATTTTCATTTTTAAAAAAAAACTTAAAAACCTGCAAAATCAAAAAAATTGTCTTGAAATCTTCCTGTTTTTTTGACACATTTTTAAATCTTCAAAACTTAAAATTAATCTTTTTTTAAAAAAGCCAACTATTTTAAAATTTCTCAGATACATTTGTTGAGAATGTAGTCACCTGAAACCTTTAAAAATTATTAAAAAGCTTCTGATTTTTTTTCGAATTCTTCAAAATAAGTTTTTGCCCAAAAATTGTATTCTGTCTCATCTCTTGAAAAATTTGAACAATTCAAATGTTCTCTTTTATCAATAATGTTTAGAAACCTTCCGAAATTAATTTTATAATGAAATGAAGTTACTTATTTGGAAATTTGCATTTACAAAATTGATGGTGCAGAAGATTCATAATTTTCATTAGCAGATAAACAAACTGAAACGAGCCAATAAAAGTCGTATTCACGCAGTGTCGCAACCAATCAGGTTTTCAACAATAATGTATTCAATATTTTTGAGAAATTTGGTGAAATCACTTTTTTTTAGATAAGATGATTTCATGTCATGAATTTCCTATAATCGCGAAACAATTATGAGAAATTTCTTGTAGGAAAATCATTATTAATCATTTTTTTTTAATACTAACCAGTTCTTTTTTGACAATCTCAAGCCTGCTAAAACCTTTGAACATTTTGAATATCCTAGTTAAAGATGTTACCAGTTTTTCCTCTACTGACCAAAATTCTTTGTCTCATATTAATATTTGAACTTTTTTTTTAAATATTGATTTTATGAGTTGTGAAAAAAGTCTCTCTATTATTGCTTACTGCTTAGTGGGCAAGAACACCTGATCGACAATCTGGAGGCCTGGGTTCAAAACCCAGCTAAGCAGAAAACACATTTTTTGCACAACTTATAAAGTCATTATATAAATAAAATAATTTAAATATTGATACGAGATAAAGAATTTAGGCCAGTAGAGGGAAACCCGCCAACATCTTTAATTATTAAATTTTATCAGACCAAAACTCATTCCATCCAATCTATATTGATTCAATACCATTTATATTTTCCAGGAGGAATTAGGAAGACTAGGACTTCTTCCAGCAGCAGAAAGTGAAAGAGTAGGAATCCTGCTCTCAACAGCTCGAAGAATCGAGGGTCAAATAAGTGAAGAACTCGACGCAGCCCAACTTCTTCGAGAACGTCTTCAAGCTCTAGAAAGAGGTTTGAATCGCGTTCGAAAAGCTCATCAGAGACAGTCTTCAATTTTGGATCAGTGTGAAGGAAGTGAAAAACAGGGTAGTGACATCGTGGCAGCATCAGTTGACAGATGTCAATCAGTTGCTGAGGAACTAGTGATCCTTTGGCAGGACATAATGGCTCTTCGTCAGGTTCTTCACACCCTACCGATGAGTATGAGGGTCTCTGTGTCACCAGTTGGAGTTGAAAGGGACATTTCTAATCTTCAGGATGACCATACCAAACTTGAAGCTCGTTGTACCCGACTTTTGACTTTGTTGAAGAATAGACTTACTTTGTGGAGAAGATTCGAAAGACAACTAGAAATGGTCCAGCAATCTGTTCAAGAAGCTGATTATATGATGGAGCTGCTCACTGTCCAAGGGTCTGTGGATTATGAGAGGCTGCTCAAGGCTACAGAACGACTGGAGGTGAGTCACATTTTTGATTATTTGAATGGGAAAGTTGATTTTGGGGTATTTTTGTAGGGTAGTGGCACCAGTGGTCATCTGGGAACCAGTAGTTGTCCAATCTTTTCTTTTCTTTTATTAAAAAGATTTATGGATCATTTTATAGATTTGTTCAAATTCAGCCAAATATCAGTGCTATCATGTCAGCGATTTAGCTGTCGATTTTTTTTACTAATCGTAGGTGCCCAGAAACCCCAAAAAATGAAGTATTCGATTTTTCGAATCAAAACTTTATGTGATTTATTTTTTTGAAATTTGTTCAACCTTTTTCTTCACAATCTATAGTTGTCGAAAAAAATCAATTTTGATTTTTTTTTAATTTTGACTTGCGGCTTTTTTGCATTTTTTTTGTTGTTTGTAAGGAAGGTTTATAAAACAATTCCAGATGATAATAAATGAGAATTTTTTATTTATTCCAAAGTTTTTGCAAGTAATTAATGAGACAATGTACACCCTTTTCGAGTTTATGACAAAAAATGTTATACGATTTAGCATAAAAGTATTAACTTAAATTTTTTTCAAATGTAATCAAATTCCGAAAAAAATTGCTTCGGTCAATTTTTGAGAAATATCTACATTTTTTTGAAATATTTTTGGTTCTTGTCAATTAGGCGAACATTTTTGCAATTGCCTCAATTTCATAGAGCAACATTACTTGAAGAGAATTCGATCTTAACCACTCCACACAATTTTTTTATGAACATAATATTTGTGAAAAGTTGATTTTTTGATACTTTTCATTATTTGCATATCATTCTTCTTTATTTTATAAGTAACTTGTCTCATAATATTATCGTGATTTTATTAAAAAATGCAGAATTTGGGCATTTTTGGCAAAAAGGTAATTTTTTCGATTTTGTACCTCTACCTGTCTAATACAAGACAGTTTAAATACTACGCATGAATAAACAATCAATTGTATGAATTTATCAATTACTTTTAATTGCCGTTATTCTTTAAAAATTAAATTTATTAACACATGCATTCTGTTTATTGCACAAAAAATTCTTAGCCGTAAAAAATGTGAAAAAAAGCTGATGACATTTTCAAGCGATGTGTCGAGTTCGATTTTTGATTTATTCTTTCAATTTTTCATAAATAAACAAATATGAAGAAAAAAATGGCTATTTTTTATTTGACGTACTTAGTGCTTGTGATTCCTAGCAAAAAGTGTTGCAGTCACCTACATTTCATAGAATAACATTAGTTGAAGATGTATTGATATGATATAATTGGCAAAAAATGTTTATAACATAATTATTTGTTGATAGTGTGTTTTCTATAATTTTCAATAATTTTTAATAATTTGACGTTGCTTCACGTTATATTGCAAAAAAGATGGAAACAATATTATAATGGAGAAAATTTCTCTGAGGTGATTCTCATTAGCACAGTGAACTATCACTGATTTCAAGGACAGGAAAACAAAAACATTCGGATATTCCAAGTCTGCAGCGGTCCCCACCTCTGCCAAGAGTCGTGGGGTTATTTTGTCAAACGACGTTCATTGGCTGCCCCTGCCACTGACACGGGCGAGATCGTACAGGGACAGTGGCGGGAGGTGAAGGAGCTTCGCCACATGGAATATCCGAATGTAAGAGACTTGGAATAAGTGAGCCTGGGAATAAGTCAGAGTTCACTGTATTGTAAACAAATTCAATATTTGGGCATTTTTCGACAGAAAATGCACCTTTTTCAACGTCAGTCCTTTCAATTAAGAACATCATGATAATGTCAGGAACATTCATAATTAGCTGATAAATTGAATGATTTTTTCAATGAATTTAATTTTAAAAATCCATTGTTTGGTCGTTTGTCCACAATAAAATTAGTTTTTTTTTCAATATCAGTCCTCTTAATTAGGGACTACATTGTAATTTTATCATAATTAATAATTAGATGATAAAGTGTATGATTTTAAATCCAATTTTATAAACAAATACATTATAATAATAATGCAGTTGTTTACAAAATTTTGTTAAAGAACTCATACAATGTTTGAGCTCATTATGAATGTTGATGAAATTATGATAGAGTTCTCAATTAAAAGGACTGTTATTTGAAAAAAATTGAATTTTTCCGTCGAAAAATGCCCGAATAATGCATTTTATTATTAAATTTGTTTATAATATTAGTAAGAATCATTTTGGGAGAAATTATCTCGATTATAATATTGCGAACATCCCAATTTTATTGCAATATAATAGAAAAAATAAAATTTGACGAAAAAATCAAATTTTAGAAAAAAATTCACATGAAGTTCTGATTTTTTAGTAGAAATATTGCATCTTTCTTAGACAAAAATGCAACTCTTTTTTTTGAAAATCCAACCATTTCCTAGGTAATTTACTTTTTGTTTAAAATTTGTATTTTTCTGTAGAAAAATCTATTGAAATCCTTTTTTATGAAAATTCAACACTTTTTTTGAAAATTTATATTTTTGATTTAAAAATTCACCTGCTTTAGTATAATTTTAATTTTTATTTGATAAAAATGCAACTTTTTGGATGAAAATTTAACACTCTTGTTAAAAAGGCATACATTTTGGTTAATAATTCGACTATTTAGCAGAAAATTAACTTTTAGTTTACAATTCTTATTTTGGTGTTGGAAAGTGAACTGGAATCTTTTTTGGATGAAAATTTAATTATTTTTTTCAAGTTTTTTTTTTAATTCATCTGTTTTAAAAGAAACATTTCATCTTTCTGGAATAAAAATGCAACTGTTCGGTTGAAATTTGAACTCTTTCCTGAAAATTTGTCTTTCTGATTGATAAATTCAACTGCTTTAGCAGAAATTACATCTTTCTTAGATAAAAATGCAACTGTTTGGTTTAAAATTCAACAATTTTGTTGAAAAGTCATACTTTTTGGTTGAAAATTCTGCTGTTTTGTTGAAAATTTAACTACTTTGTAGAAAATTTACTTTTTAGTAAAATTTCATATTTTTGTATTAAAAAGAGAATTGAAATCATTCCTGGATGAAAATTCAACTATTTTTTTGAAAAAAAATTTTTCTTCAATTAAAAGTTCATCTGTTTCAATAGAAATTTCATCTTTCTTGGATAAGAGTGGTTGAAAATAAAACTATTATCTTAAAAATCCATTCTTTTGATTGAAAATTCTACTGTTTTGTTGAAAATTCAACTATTTAGTAGAAAATGTATTTTTTGATTGAAATTCTTATTTTTGTATTAAAAAATGAACTAAAAGCTTTTTTGGATGAAAGTTCAAAAGAAGATTCAATAGTTTTGTAAAAAGTCGTCCTTTCTGTTTAAAAATTCAACTATGCTGAAAATTAGTTTTTTTACATTTTAATGTTGAATAGTCGAACTAAAATCATTCTTTGATGGAAATTCAAATTTTTTAAGAATTTGATTTAAAAATTCATCTGTTTCAGTGGAAATTTCATCTTTCTTGTATACAAATTCAACTATTTGGTTGAGAATCCAACTATTTCGTTAAAAATTCAACTCTTTTGGTTGAAGAAATTCGTATTTTTGAATTAAAAATGTAATTTTGTTCGGAGAAACTTATTTTTTGTTAAACAATTTATATTTTGATCTTTAAAAGTCAACTGAAGTCTTTTCCGGATGAAACTTCAACTATTTTTTTTTTTAATTTTATTTTCTTTTTGAATAAAAATTCTTCTGTTTTGAGAGAAATTCCATCTTTTTTGGATAAAAATGCGACTATTGGGTAGAGAATTCAACAATTTTGTTCAGAAGTCATTCTCTTTGGGTAAAAATTCGTCTTTTCGAATTGAAAATTCAATTTTTTTCGTAGAAACTTATTTCTCGGTTAAGAATTCATATTTTGATTGTGAAAAGTCAACTTAAATCTTCTAAACGGAAAATTTAACTGTCTTTTTTATTTATCTTTCTGATTTATAAAATCATACGCTTTGGCAGCAATTTATTTTTTTAGTAGAAATGCAAGTTCTTGGTTAAAAATTAGTCTTCTTTACTTGAGTATTTAACTATTTTATTTGAAAGATTTGGTTGAATCACTTTATTCACAAATCATTTTTTTAAGAGTTATATTTTTAGTTGAAAATTCATCTCTTTGGTTGAAATTTGAAATATTTTGTTGAAATTTAATCTTTTAAATTGAAAATTCAACTACTTGGGTAAAAGTCAAACTACATTGTTAAAAATTTATTTTTTGATTGAAGGCTTATGTCTGGTTAAAAATTTAACTGTTTAGCGGAAAAGTCTTTTTTCTGGGTTAAAAATTAATTTTTTAACTGAAAATGTAACTTTTCAATTCTTTTTAATTGATCTTTTTTAGTTGAAAATTCTCCGTTTTTGGTAAAAAAAAAAAATTTCTTTGTTTAAAATTTCATTTTTGTTGGGTAAAGATGCATCTATTTCGTAGAAAAAATTTTTTTTGCTGAAGTCACATTTTTTTTTGTAAATTCAATTTTTGTAGAGGAAATTCGTCTTTTGGCTTGAAACTTCAACAATTCAGGTAAAATTATCTTTATTTAGTGAAAAATCCTTATTTGCTGAAAATGCGTCTTTTTGGTTTAAAAATTTTTTTTTTGTATAAATTTCATTTTTTTTTTATTGAAATATAAACTTTGATCCTTCTTGTTAGGAATTCATATTTTTAGGTTGAAAATTCAAGTACTTTGTTAAAAAACCATCGTTTATAGTAAAAAAAAAACATTTTTTTGTTTAAAATAAATTAATAAATTTTTATATTTTGAATTTGTATCTGAAACACTCTTTCATTCCGTTTATAAAAGATTCTATGTCAGAAATATTTCAAGAATAAAATGCTGGTAATTGAATTTTAATGATCAAGGGAAATGAAAAATTAGACAAGGAAAATAAGGGAATTTTATTCATATTTGATATTTAAACCAAAAAATAATTTCATTTTCAATGAAAAAGAGTTGAACATTACCAAAAAAGTCGAGTTCTCAACAAAATACGCATATTTTCTACTGAATAATTAAATTTTAAACCTAGAGGATTAATTTCATAACAAAAAAGAAAATTTTTTAGAAGCATACATGCATTTTTAACCAAATAGCTAAATTTTCTATAAAAAACGAATTTTCAAGAAATTACATAAATTTTAAACTTAATATTTTGAAACATGGTTCAATTTAAAAAAAATGGTGTGGTCAAATTTTCATTGGGACGAATTACTTTTCAATTTAAAAAACTGATTTTCTACAAAACAGATTAACTTTCTACTGAATAGTTGAATTTTATACCAAATTGTGAATTTTCTGGGAAAAATAGAGGAAGTTTCTATAAAGCAGTTGATTTTCTAATCCAAGAATATGAATTTTCAAGAAAATAGTTCAATTTTCCGTTGAAAAAAATGTATAATTTTTAACTTGATTTGTATTTTTAAAAAATGGATTTTCTACCAAGAAAAGGCGAATTTTCAACAAAATACATCAATTTCCAATCAAACAGATAAATTTTCCACCGAATTGTTAAATTTTCGAGCCAAAAATACGAATTTTCTACAAAACAGTTGAATTTTCAATTAAGAAGATATAATTTTCAACCGAAATATATTAAAAAAGATGGAATTTCTATCAAAAATGTTGTGGTTAAATTATTATTGAGGCGAATTAATTTTCAATAAGAAAAAAATTATTTTCTACAGAACAGATTAATCTTCTACCTCATAGTTGAATTTTATACCAAATTAAGGATTTTTTGAGACAGAAAGATTAATTTTCTATAAAGCAGTTGAATTTTCAATCCTAGAATACGAATTTTCAACAAAATAGTTAAATTTACAGTTTAAATAAATAATTTTTAACCAAAAAGAAAAATGAATTTTCATCTAAAATTATCAATCTTCCAAAATATGAACTTTTCAGAAAGTATAGTTACACTTTCAACCTAAAAAAATCCATTTTTAATTTTAATTTAAGATAATATAAAATAAAAAACGGTTGGATTTAACTAAGAAAGATGAATTTTCAACAAAAAAATGTAATAGTGGATATTTCAACAAAAAGGATTTTAATTTTTCAAAAACGGTTGGATTTGACTAACAAAAATGAATTTTCAAGAAAGTACTTGATTTGTAACAACAACAAAATTGAGTTTCTACCAAAAAAGATGAGTTTCTACCAAAAAAGATGAATTTTTAACAAAATACATGAATTTTCAATCAAAGAATTTAATTTTCGAGCCAAAAATACGAATTTCCTACAAAACAGTTGAATTTTCAACAAAGAAGTTAATTGTCAACCGAAATAGATTTAAAAATATGAAATTTCTATAAAAAGTGATACATTTTTTAAACAAAAAGATGAATGTTCAACAAAATAGTGAAATTTTAAATCACAAAATTTGTTAGTTAAAAAAGAAACAAAACTTAAATCAAATTATTGAACGTTCAAGCCAAAAAGACGAGTTTCTATAAAAAAATGTGAATTTTCAACCAAGTAGTATGACTTTTTAACAAAATTGTTGAATTTTCATCAAAACAATTCAATTTTGAACAAATAAAAAATTTTTCAATAAAAAAGATGAATTTTTAACGAAAAATTTAGTAGTTGATATTTTGATTCACTCATTTTGTTCGATTAACTGGGTTCGCATTTATGTGGAAAGCGATAGAAAGAGGGGAGTAAGGAGAGGAATTTATAGATTAAAGAATACAATTTTTAATACATGTTGAGGTTTCGTTTTAAAACTTCAAAAATTTTATGACACCATCTTGATTTTTTTTAAATTTGTGACACTATTTACACTATTTTTGATCTCTAAAGTGAGTCCGAGGCTTGTCAGTTTCAATTTTTTTTAATCCGTGTGATTTTTTTCCCTCGGAAAACAAGGTATGATTGAGCCCCAAATAATTCTTGACATCGCCAGGGTCGAACTGGGTCAATGATTATTTTTTTTCCAAGATTAGAAAAATGCTCAAAAATCTGAAAACCACCAAGAAATTCCGACTCAACTCACAGAGATGAATTTTCAACGAAAAATGTTATGGTTGATATTTTAACAAGAAGGATTTTAATTTTTTTAAACAGTTTGATTTTACTAACAAAAATGAATTTGCAAGAATTTTTTTCAAAACTTAAATAATTGTATGATACCATCTCGAAACTATTTTTATAGAAAAGAATTGATAGATAAGAATTTATAGACTGAAGAATAAAATTTCAAATAAAGATTGAAGTTTATTTTTAAAACTTCAATAAATTTATGGCACCATCTTGACACTATTTTTTTTTTAATTTGTGACACTATTCACAAAAGTTTTTGATCTGTGAAGTGAGTCCGAGGCTTATGAGTTTGCATTTCTTTTTCTTTGAAAAAAATGCGTATCTCATATTTTGCCTTGGAAAACAACATATTATTGAGCCCTAAATAATTCTTGACATCACCAGGGTCAAACTGGGTCAATGGTTATTTTTCTTTCCAAGATTAGGAAAATGCTCAAAAATTTCAAAGAAAGATGAATTTTCAACGAAAATTGTAATAGTTGATATTTTAACAAAAAGGATTTGAATTTTTCAAAAACGGTCGGATTTAACTGACAAAGATGAATTTTCAACAATTATTTTTAAAACATTAAAAATTGTATGGCACCATCTTGACACTATTTTTTTTTAATTTGTGACACTATTTACACTATTTTTGAACTTTAAAGTGAGTCCGAGGCTTCTGAGATTTCTTTTTTTTTTTTTTTTTTGAAAAAAATGCATGTCTCATATTTTGCCTTGGAAGACAACATATTATTGAGCCCCAAATAATTCCTTGACATCACCAGGGTCAAACTGTGTCAATGGTTATTTTTCTTTCCCAGATTAGAAAAATGGTCAAAAATTTCCAAACTACCAAGAAATTCCGTCTTAACTAACAAAGATGAATTTTCAACGAAAAATTTTATGGTTGATATTTTAACAAGAAGGATTTACATTTTTTCAAACGGTTTGATTTAACTAACAAAGATGAATTTTCAAGAATTATTTTTAAAAATTCAAAAATTTTATGGCACCATCTTGACACTATTTTTTTTTAATTTGGGAAACTATCTACACTGTTTTGGTCTCTGAAGTGAGACCGAGGCTTATTAGTTTGCAATTTTTTTTTTTTTTTTTTTTATATGCGTGTCTCATGTTTTGTCTTGGAAAAGAACGTTTTATTGAGCCCCAAATAATCCCATGACATCACCAGGGTCAAACTGGGTCAATGGTTATTTTTCTTTCCAAGATTAGAAAAATGCTAAAAAATTTCAAAACCGCCAAGAAATTCCGACTTCCACATTCTTATCTACCTCTTTAACGCATGCGCATAAAATTTTCAGTCCTACACTGGAACTAAATGCTATCGCATTGCCTAATGCCTATCAGTGAGGCGCGAACCGTCGTTCAAGTAGCGCCACGATTTTCGAACTCGGTACCCGGAATTCACGTGAAACCATCGTTTTAAACACTTTCTCAGAAAAAAAAATTTGTTAAAAAAAATAATATAAAAGTTTATGTACAGTGTGGCGTCAACTTCATTGTTAATATGAAAGTTTTAATTTTCAACTCTGAAAGTCGAGTGAAATTTTTTTATTGAAAGCTGGAGTGAAAGAAGCTCTTGGTTTAAAGATGAGCCGTGAAATAAATATAGCCTCAAGGTAACTACAGACGCAGACTAACCGCGCTTTTTTTGAGAAGGTTAAACTCTTTCATGAGAATCGAGCTTTTTTTTTATTTTCATCTGGCGTTCCCGAAAAGCTTTAATAAGCTCTCAGCTAAATTACTATATATTGTCGCGTGCGCCAACTAAATTCCTTCATGTACCCTGCCGGATGCGGAAATTGTTTCAACTTCCTTGGAGGATAACTGTAAAAATGCATTAGGTCGCGAAACTTTGCCCATTTTGACCTGATCTGAGATAAGGATTTTTTTTTACTCAGGAAATGTTTTGGGAACTTCGTGTCATGTTGTCAAAAAAAAAGTGGTAGTGCCAGAACTTTACTGACCCATTAAGTTTGAGGATAAATCGTGGGATAATGAGGGGGAACCGATTGTCCTCGCCAGAGATAAAATTCTTTCTATTTTCACTATTTTTGCGTGTACAATTAATTTTTATGATTCAGAAGCTCTACTGAAACTTAGTTAATGATTACTGCTGAAAAAAACTAGTAAAGAAACTTTCCTCGAGAAATGGTAATTGGTGCTTTACCCTATTGGTAAACACTTTACTGACCCATTACGTTTGAGGATAATGAGGGGGAACCTATTCTCCTGGACAGAGATAAAATTCTTTCTATTTTCACTAT
>CAKNXH010058974.1:0-13845 GCA_932178445.1 Andricus quercusramuli
AAGGCCTAATTGAATTAAAAATTTAATCGATTATTTGCAACCCTGCTCTCCAGAGATGAATAACTTCCCTTGACAGGCTAGTGTTCACCGCATGGGCCGCCGAGGCTCTTCCAGAGTGCGAGGCGGAAATTGAAACCGCAAGCCGACGGAGTGTGTCCAAAGCCTACGCCTTAACCCCCACAACCAGAAGCAAATTTATAGCTATGAGGAATAAAAATACTCATAAAATGAGCACAAATAAATACACCCGTAGTGAATACAGCCATAGTACTATGAAGGTTTATTTTGGAATTAGAAAACTTTCAAGACCGGGTGACAAGTTTTTCAAAAATTTGTTTAGAATAAAGTTTGAACTAATTAGGAAAAGTAACTTTTCTTTTTTTAATTCTCGGCGGTGAGAGATTTCATACTCTATCAAAACTTACTAGAAGAATTGAACATAGTTTAAAAGTAAGAACATGGCGACGAGTTTTCTGGAAATAAAAAATTCCTATTTTTTCAAAAAATACCTAAGATACGATCAAAAATAACACAGAAATGTTTTGATCTTTTAAATGCCCTATAGAAAAAGTTCCGTTTCACTTTTCTGCGGATATATTTTGCTCCGGTTACGAAGTACTCGCGTATATGAATTTTTTCAATGCATTACTATTTTTAATTTCTAATTAGAAATTCAAATTTTTGTGAAATATTCAAGTTTAAGATTTATGAAATCTATATAAGCCCGATATGCATGCAAACTGTCAAGAATTATTTAAATAGAAAAATATTTTCTCTTCGGGTTTTCTTCTTTTTGTTATTAGTACGATGCAAAATTATTTTTAGATATGGAATGTTTCTTTTTGTACTAATTGTGAGAATATGTGTAATATCTCGAGGGGACTCGAAAGAGAATGTCTAATTATAATTAATTAAAGCACGGCTTGAACAGCATCTCGGAGTTTCATGGATATCGTGTGGTACCCCACAAACATTCCGATGCTATGTGGGATTAATCTGTCTCTTAGAAAATTTATCATTTTATCACATTCTCCAATGAAAGCGTGAAAAATGAATGATCAATGGTCAGGATAAGTATTATTAGATTAAATCGGTTTCATTTTTTTGCGGCTGTAGTAAACATTTCGAAACTTTGTACTAGGTAAATTTTTAGTGTGAAGCAAGTACTGAGACGAAAATGTGCGCACTACCCTACATTTTGTAATGCTAGTTTTTGGTATTATTGGAAAAAGTAAGATGCTGTATTTCCCGGGGGAAATTATGAATCTGATTCTAACATTGAATTACGACGAATTAAATTCTAACGTTTAATTTCTTTAATTACGAATTGAAGCCTCTCAAAAACTATTGGGGAAGGTGCCCACAGGGACGTAGAAAACTCTCAAGTCCTATAGATGCTCATTTTAAAATTAACCTGAAAAGCTTGATGTGTTGAATAAAGTCTAATTCAGGAGTAAAAATCATCTTGACACAAATTCAATAAGTCGAATGATGTCTGATTGTAAGTCCAGAAGAGAAAAATTGTTTAACTAACTTGTTTTTCTCAAACATTGGTCGAAAGTAGGTAATCAGATAATATGTCATTGTCATCTGTAAAGAAATTTAAAAAGAAACCTCAAGTACAAAAGACATACAAATCTAACTTTTGTAAAACACGCCAATACAATAAAGACATAGATATTTGGTCTTTATAACGCATTTTATGCATCAATTTTATAGATATTCCATTTGACTCCCCATGCACGTCGAATAACTGTGAGCAGACTTCCTTCTTAAAAAATGATATTAAGATCATGGAAAAATAGAAAAAGTATGAAACACAAATTTTCAAAAGATTTTCCTTTCTATATAACCTGCGAACATTTATTTTTTCTGAACATGTCTGGAGAACTTTTGAAAACAATTGAAAATTCAAACTATTTTTATTATTTTACAATGTATTGCCTAGATAAAGATTTCCATATGATTTCGACCCAAGAAACAAATTTTTACATACTTATAATAACAGGGTCGCTACAGATCAGGGAATTACGGAAAGTTGGGGAATATTCGATGAACTGAAGATGGAGTTTAGGGGGTCATGTAAAAATCACGTAAGGGGTTTTTATGAAATTTTGACCCCCAATCCCTCTCCCTATGTAAAATACTGTAAGATTTGCTTTGCATGCCCCCTCCCCGAAAATCGCACTAAGATTTTATACATTTAGGGAATGAACATAACATACAAATTCTGTTGGTTAAATAAACGTGGAACCTTAATGAAGTTAAATTTTAAAAGGAAAATGTCTTAATAACAAGTAAGTGTTACAAAATAATAATTTAAAATTTATCATTTTTTGGCTCAGAATTCATCTTGTGGTTCCAAATTTTATTATATTGTTGAAAGTTTTATTATTTTGTCGAAAACCCGACAATTTTATTAAAAAATTCATTCTCTTTGGAGGAAAATTCAGCTGTTTCGCAGAAAATTCATCTGTTTGGTTTGAAAATTTATCTCTTGTCGTAGGAATTTAATAATTTTTTGGTTGGAAATTCTATTTTTAAGTAAAAAATTAATCTGGTTTGGTTAAGGATACAAATTGGATATTGGTTGATATACATGTAGAAAAAGTTATCGCATCCAGTATTACATGATTGAAATTTCTTCGGGAAATGGGAGACGATCGAATGTTGAGTAAATTCGCAAAATCGCACGTGAATGGCTTCGGAGAAAGGAACACGTGATGCGAAACGAGTCAAAATAATGATGAAGAAAAAGATCTTGAAGAAAGATTTTTAGTCTTCCAACCCAGTACGCAGAATGGAATGGAATTTCCACGAAATCCATCGGCTTATAACAATACAGAGAACTCACTGAGAGAACATGATTTTAAGTAAACCCACAAAATTTCAATTTGCCATGGGGAAAACAAAATAAACTTTCATGAGAGTGTGATTTAAAAAAAAATGAATTGTATTTTCTCAGAATTACATATATGAAATTCTATCATTCAAAATAGAAAAAGTCAACTATTTATAATTAACCCATTTTAAACCACGAGCCTTTGAAATTTAAGTAATGTTAAATTTTGGGCATGAAAATTTGTACAATTTCAAATTGATTTGAAAGCGGTGCAATTTGACGTGCAATGTTTCAGATTAGCACCCGCTTTAGCGAAATTCTGCGGTTGTCCTTACGACCAACTTTTAACTATGTATATATATGTTTACAGTAAAATAATAGAATGCATTGTGCGTTATTTAGTGGTAATTTGTGGAACTAGTTATCTGCCTGTGCGGCGGTATTCGGAACTAATTATCTGCCGCTAGCTGGACAGTGTGGTAAAGGACTATCTAACGCTCACTTTCCTGGGGGCGTTATAAGCTCATAACATGGTAGTTTTGAATAAAATAATTCAAATTGCATCATTCTTCTTAAGTTTAAAATTTTGGATTTCTCTGCGATTGAAATTATGTTAAATTGTTATAAATTCTCCTATTATGATTCTGAAAATGTTCAGAATTGAAAGAATTGTATTGTTTTTGTCCTCAACCCCTCAATTTGAAATAATATATTTTGGAATTTTTCCGATTTGAAATTGTTCACTACATTTGGAAATTAGAAGAAATTTCATTAATTTTTTGTTTCAATTGATGAATTCCATCAATCTTAGTTGATCCTAATCTCCGGAGTGAATGAAAATATAGAAAAACAATAGAAGAATAATGAAAGTAGACCACGTTTGATTTCAGTAATGAAGAGACCCTCGGTTATAATTTTATCGTAGCTTCTTATTCACCATTTGTCTCCTTCAAATGACGTAGCACATTTGAGGAGTCAGCAAACAAAAAGTGATAAGTCTACTTGAGTTAATTTATAAATATTCAAGGATTTATTGTAGCTTGAAATTCATTGATCAAATTTGAAATGGGATATTATAATCATATCAAAGGAATTAAATGCAAGAAAGGTTTTTAATTTAATACCTTCTTGAAGTTATTAACAAATCTAAATGGATTTATGCATTTTCGATTTGGTAGAAGCATATTTGACGCATTATTCATGTTTTAATGCTATGAATATAAAACTTTTTGCTTACATATTAAATCAGAAAGTTATTTCACACATGATTGCTATATTGTTAGTTGTCAAAATAAAATCTTTTAACATTTTATATCATAGGGGAAAACGAAAAAGTATTTATCAATTTTAAAAAATCGTTCAAGAGTCATTGCTAAAAACTTATAAAAATTTGATTCCTGGCTGTTTGACATATTTTTATGATTGAATCACAGAAAAAACTACAATTAAATTCTGTTGCATGTAAAATTTTCCGCTGTTGCAGTTTACATGATATTTAGCGATAGTTTATCCTATGATGGAATAAAACCTGTGGTCTGCTACGACCTTCCCTTACGAAAATAACTCCCAAACTTTCAGCATAAATGCTAAAAAAAACTCTCAAAAAAATGCTCAAAAAAAATCGATCTTGCTTCAGTATGATTTCGTCAAGTGTTTAAACTGGATTGGGTTTTAACTCTAAAATTGAGCATTTACACTGGACGTTCAGTTTAATTTTCAGCTTTATTCTCATTCACGATTAATGCTCAATAAAATCTTCAAATCTGAGGATATATTCTCAAATCCACTCTAAAACGCTAATTTGAGCATTTATTCTGAACTATTTTTAAGAATAAATACTTAAAGCTTTTAGAGTGAATTTAAGAGTTTATCCTCATATTTGAAGATTTTTGATTGAGCATTAATCACGAATAAAAAGACTATTTCTGAAAATTAAAAAGAATATTACACGTATTTTAAAAAAGTATCATGCAACAATTATGTTGGAATCAATAGCATTATTTATTGAATGGAACAAACTTTATATGACAGATTACACATTAAAAAAAGAGAACTATGATAAATTAAGTGAGTATTCTTTTGCTTAGTTTTATCAATAAACAATACTTTGTATGTCACTTTAGTTCGTCCTTAGATATTTCTTCATCTTTCAAAGGATGTGCCTTGCTTTTATCTGTTTTAGCACCAGCTGAGCTGAGCTGATGATTGTATAATTGATTCCTAATGATTCGTTGTGAAATTGATTTTACTCGAAAATATAAACACTCATTCAATTTTTATACTCAACATTAGAATAAATAAATTTAGTATTTGCCAAAAGGACAAACACTTAATCGATTTTATTCTGAATTTTCAAGAATATATCCTGAACATTTAGTATATATATACGCCGTACGGCGAGTGTTTAATCTGAATTTTTGAAGATTTATCGTATAATTTATTTTATTCTCAAATATATACACTCAAAGATTCAGTTTTTATACTAACTTCAGAATAAATATTGAAGTTCAGTATTTACTTCGAGTATTAAAACTCCCCAGATCAGATTTTATTCTGAATCGACTAGAATATATCTTGAACATTCAGTATATATTCTCAACTGCCCAGTATATATCTTCGACTATAAGTGTTTACTCTGAATTTTTGAAGATATATCGTGGAATTTAATTTTATATGCTGAATATTCAGAGTTAATACTTAATTTTCAGATTTTATCCTCAAACTTTGAGAGTTATTTTCGTAAGGGTTAGCAGCAATGAATGAACGGCAAAGTATGAGTGAACTCGAGCTATAAATTAGGAAACCATATTTAAAACAACTTTTCGCTCACTTATTCATTATGAAAATTATAAGACTTATAGCAGACAAATTAGAACGTAATTTTCGTAAATGAATCATATTTGAGAGAAATTTCGTTTGTTTTTGTTTAATTGAATTAAATTGCAAATTACTTGTATGTAATATGTATTTTCTACCAAATACACTTGGTCCAATTATTAATTTACTTCAATTACACAAAGTAATTTCAATCACTTCAGAATTAGTATGAGCATTAACTTACCAGAAGTGCTTTACAAGAGAGGTGTGGTGTGGAGTGGAATGGAGTGGAGTGTAATGGGGTGGAGTGGAGTGGATGGTCTGCGCAATACACTTTTATAGTTCATGAGGCCTCGCTGGAGACTTTTGGTATGCATAAAACTACGCAGTACAGCCATGTGATACATGGGGCTGCAAAGTAGAATTCTGCAGTGCGTAGGGCTCTACGACTCCACTCCACTCCACTCCAATCCTTTCTTGTTAAGCACTTCTGGTAAGTTAATGCTGAATCTAATTCTGAAGTAATTGAAATTACTTTGACTATTTAACTAAAATAAATTAATAATTGCCTTGGACAATTCACAAAACCTTTTAATGTAATTCAAATGCAAATGGGAATACATGTAATTTCTTTTCAAAATACTCAAATTACATTCATCGCCAATTAATGCCCAGCTCTGCACCACAAGAACCATCGTTCGTTTTCGTACAAAACGAAAAATAGGAATCGAATTAATTTTGTGGCTGGAGCATTACGAAGATTTAAAATATGATAAATAAGTCGCTTCTTCAATTTATTTCAGCATAAAATTCAGTTCAAATAAAAATTATTAAAAATTAATCATAATGTAAAAGTACATGTCAAATTTTAATTTAAAAACTAGTTTCATGAATAAAATGTCCGGACGTAAATTCCTGCAACTTGTGAAATATGGTTAAAGTCATGGTAAATATGGTGACTTTTCGACTGGTGTCAAGTTCTTAATTCTCAGTCACAAAAAATATGTTTTCATTTGCCCGCAAAAAGTGCTCATCTCGAAATGAAAATGTAATAACGCAATGTTTTTCAAAATCTGGTGTCCTAATTTCCAGACCGATTTCATTATTCATACCTTAATGTTTTTCTGCTGTTGTCAACTGCATAGCAGACGACGCAATTTCACTAAAAAATTATTCCGAGACAGTTCAAAAACACGAAATTATCTCAGTTTCATTTGAAATTTATTTGATAATGTAAATTTCTGTTGCAGCGAATCTTTCAACTGAAATCGAAATAAACTTTATCTTCTGTTTTTTTCTGTGACAGATTTTTTTCAATAAGACTGGGATAAATTCTTTAAATCGAGGTAGTTTTTAGCAAAGTTCGAAATTAGAGTTGCATTTCTTGAGAAATAGAAGTTGAAAATATAGCTCAAGTTTTCACTTGGTAACATGTCCCCAAGTACAAATTCACACAGAAAAATTGACAAATTTATGACGAAATAATTGTGCATGATTTATGCTCATTGGAGTTATTTCTGTTAAATTGAGAAATAAAAAAATTATAGAGACGAATATTTCAGTTCTAAAAATGCTTAATTATGCTTAAATTATGTCCCCAAAATTTTGCTTTCACTCGGTAATACTCATATTTTAGGATGTAACTCGAAAAAAATGACTTCAAAAAATCAAAATAATTAACTTTATTCCTGTGTGAGTGTTCACGTAAGCACATGAATGTCAATTGTTCGCAAAATAGAAAAATTCCAAAATGTGTATCGTATGATTTTCTTATTATCAAATTTGGCAGCCCTTTTTTAATGGTTACTAATAAAATTATAATAAAACTGAAAATGTGGATACACAGCTAATTAGTGCGGGTAAAAATTGCACTTTACTTTCAAGATTTTTGTGTTCACTCTGTATATTTTTAAAATAATTCTTGAACTAAAATTTGAGAGGCGAATTGCTGATATTCCAAAGTTATAGATTATATAAACAAACATCAGCTCAATTTTTCAAAATGTGAACATATCAGGTTTTGTTGGCTCACTCCTCATCGGTTTTATTCGCTTCTATTTTTTCTGCATTATCGTACAACGGTGACACGAAGACTGATATTGGTTTATGTTTTCTGACACGATTCTGCACCAAAAGGGCTAAATAATGGTGGATAATTGTGGGGAATGCGACTGACAGGCATACACTGAGCTAGAGAGAGAAATAAAGGCGATAGGTTAACTTGAAGCCTTGTCGTAGCCGTCTTATAATTATTGTAATTATCCTTCTAGCGGTGAAAAGTATAGGTTATGAGGTGAGTCTCAAATAAATTGCTTAGTTCTCTTGAGCCCCGATTATGGCAGAGAGACTGTGATTCATTTACCACCGTCCACATCTCACCCGTGTATTGTAAGTAGTAAGCTCTTAACTTAAGGGCTGTCCATAAACTACGTTACTAATTTTAGGGGGGGAGGCGGGGTCCAAACAAAAACTAAGGTTGCTAACAAGGGGCTAGGGGTACAGTGAAAGTAACGTTACGAACTTAGATAATGTTTAGTACGTTAGCTGATGATACATTTTAACTAGGTTTGTGAATTTTTCGAAAGATGGCCCTGCAACGGTACAGTTCAATAATAACTTAATAAGTTTTAGAATCACTTTCATATTTCAGACTTTTCACATTTTTTTGTCAAAGATTCATCTCTTTAATTGAGAATTTTCTTGAAAATTCGTTCCTTTCTTGGTTGAATTTTTTTGTTAACTAAAAAGTTATCTATTCCATTTCTGGTTGAAAATTCATCATTTCTACTTAATATTCATCTTTTTCGTTAAAACTTCAAGTATTTAGTTCAAAATATTATTTGCGTGTGACAGTGTTAACCAGATCTTGATAAGTAAGTGAAAGTTCAAATATATTTATTAAGAATTAAGTTCTTAAACTGAAAATGTAACTTCATATTCCATTTTTGGTTGAAAATTGGTATTTTTAATTGAAAATTGGATTATTTTATTTGAAATGATATATTTGGATAAAAAATCGTATTTTTTGTGTAAAATTAATTTATTCGGTTAAAAATGTATCCTTCTCGGTTTCAAATGCAACTACAGTTAAACCTGGATTTAGCGTCGGTTTTGGGGCTGACAGTGGGCCTAAATCAAGGAACTACAAACTATTTTGTCTCTCTCTTGTTTTGTCTCTCTCCTGTTTCTCTCTCTATTTTGTCATGCCTGACTGAACACCCCCCCCCCAGGGCCTGTCACTCATCCCCGCTGCGCAGCGAAAATTCTCGGAAACGCTGAATCAAGGTTCGCTAAATCCAGGTTTGACTGTATTTGATTGAAAATTCATATATTATGCTGAAAATTCGTTTTTTTATGGAATTGAACTTTTTCTTATTTCTAATTGAAATATTTTCTTTGTAGGAATATAACTATTACATGTTTCGTTTAGAATTAATATTTATGGGTTGAAGTTTCAACTGTTTTGTAGAAAATTAAACCATACGGTTGAAAATTAACTTTTTCGTTGAAAAATCATATTTTCGGGTTGCAAATTAATTTATTCAGGTAGAAAATTCAACTGTTTGATTATTAATTGAACCGTTTATTTAAATATTTTACTACTTGGTAGAAATAGTATATTGTGCTACCAGTGCGGAAAGTAGGCAGTTCCACACGAGTGTGAAGTTTGTTGTACGAGCCAGAGGCGAGACGAAGGGAAGTTGTAGACGAGTTGGAAGCGAGCCGAAGACAAGCCGGAAACGACCCGAAGATGAGCCGGTGGCAAATACTGTAAACTTCACAAGAGTTGAAACTGTCTGCTTTCAGCACCTGTTGCACACAATATTTTTTGTAACAAATGCAGGAAATGTTCGATTTCAGAAACAATAAGAATAATTTTTTTAAAAATTAATGGTAATTTTTGGAAATTTATGGTAAAATTACCAAAAATTATCGAAAATTTCCGGAAATTTTCAATGAATTTGTATAACCGAAAATTTCTGGAAATTAAAGGTATCCAAAGCTTTCTGGGAAAAATCCGAAAATTTCAAAAATTTCCGGAAATTTATGAAAAATTGCTAAATTTTCTGTAATTTATGGAAAATTGCTAAATTACCGAAAATTTCAGGTAGCCAAAGCTTATGGAACAAATTTGAAAATTTCCAAAATTTCCGAAAATGTATGGAAAATTGCTAAATTTCCGGAAATTTATGGAAAATGCTAAATTTCCGAAAATTCATGGAAAATTGATCAATTTCCGGAAATTTCAGCTATCCAAAATTTTCTAAAATTTTCGGTAATTTATCGGTAATTGATGGTAATTTATCAGTCATTTATGGTAAGTTATCACTTCGAGTTTGTCCAATCACTATTCACTACTCACAATCAGTCTCTCAAGCGTAAAATCATAATGAAGTGAGGTTATTATTCCGGCAGTCCTGGAAAGTGAATTTGAATAGAAATGCGCAAGCGCAACAGCAAGAAAAAGTCATCTGGCTAGAACTACGCAAGCACAGCAGCTAGAAAAAGTAATCTTGCTCAAAGAGCGCAAGCGCAGCAGCTACAAAAAGTTTTTTTATAACTGCTTTTTACCACGTCTTTGGAGTTGGTCACTTCGCGGACGCAATACATGCCTCGAAGAGCGAAAATTTCGGGCGTGCTTGAAAAAATTAACTTTTTTTGTTGAAAATTCATATTAGTGGGTTGAAAGTTTAACTGTTTTGGGTATAGAAAATTAATTTTCTTTTTGGAAAAATCATCTTTTCGATTCAGGATTCAACCGTTTGACTTTTTCGTTTCAATTCAACTGATCGAAATTTTGTTGTTGAGAAATAATCTTTTATGCTAAGGATGTAACTATTCCATTTTTGGTTGAAAATTTATCTTTTTTGGTTGAAAATTCAGGTATTTGTTGAAAATTTAATTATCTTATCAAGACATCTTTTTTGGCGGAAAATTCAACTGTGTTGTTGGGTCCCTTGTGGTAGAAAAGTCATCTTTCTTGGTTGAAAATTCATCTTTCTTTCTTTTTGATTAAAAATTAAAATCTTGTTTGGTTGAAATAACAACTATATAATTTCTCGTTGAGAATTCATCTTTTTGTTAGAAAATTATTTACTTGGTTACTAATTCAACTGTTTTATTAAAAACTTAATTATTTTTTTAAAAAATTAAGTATTCTGTTAAAGTCTTCTTTTTTTTATAAAAAACAGCTACGTTACTTCCGGGGGGGGGGGGGGGTATTAATCTATGGTCGTGAACGAGGGGTTTGTGAGGGTGGGGTCGAAAATAGCCCAATATTCGTAAAGTAGTTTATGGACGGCCCCTTACTTCCTTGATAACTTCTTTAATCTTATGAATTAAGTAGATATGATCGTTAGTGGTCAGGCGAGATATATTCTCTACTTAAAAGAATCGCAAGAAATGAAATATCCGACTTTTTTTTATTATGTTACATATACATTGACGGTGAGTATTATTAATAATAAGATAATCAAGTTTAAATAATTTTTTGTGCAAATATTATACTCTCTACTATAAATATTTGTCTCTGGCAGAGAGAATCGAGCAGCCCCAGAATAATGTCAATAAAATTCTGAAATTGTACATCACAGGGAACAAGGCAATTAATATTTGTTGCAGCCGAAGGTTGCATCTATGGAAAATAAAACGTCATAAAAAGCATATATCGCCCATCGTTTTATTATTTTATTATCTTTTATCTACAACGCGCAACAGAATATGTGAGGTTTGATAGCTCTACTCGAGTTTCGCATTTTTTCAGCAATTAAAATCCGATGTTTTCATTTCCGTGCAGTGGAGTTTCATTTTAATCTGACATCATTTTCTATTCTGCATATGTTATACGTATGTATTTTTTGTCTATCAAAGCGAATACAAAATTATGCATTGGTTTGATTAAATTAAAGTTGCGGAAGAAAAATGTTTTGAAATTTTCAGTTGCAATAGTTATGCATATTATATTCGCGACCATTCTCATATTTAGAAATTTTTCTTTATAATATAAAATTATATCTATTTGAATTTTTGTAAACTTCAATATCTTGTCAAGATTTTCTAAATATTGGGGTTTACTCATTGAGAATCTGTCTTATTCCGTTTTTTATTTAGGTTATATTTGTTTTGGAATTTATCTTGTTAATATGAATATTTTATTTAGGTAAAAAGAATACTGTAAGTTTTTGTTTTGTTAAGGCCGTGGCTACATGTACCGAAATTTTAGTACGAGTAGCCGGATTTTTTTCGGTAAGAATAGCCCGATTTTCTGGGACGCATAGCGAGACATGGAAAAGGGTCTATTTATACTGAAATATCGGCATAAACAGCAGCATTTTTTGGTATATATGTATTTTTATATCATTTCGAACCACCGAGAATCATAGAGTCAATTTATTTATTGTTTCGGCATGCTTTGCCAAAAATCGGTTGCAGAAGATTCTATTTTCTTATCACGCGACATTTTGATGGTTGACTGATGGTGCCAATCCCAGGGCAAGTCATATTCGTGGTTAGAATAATTGTCCTTGTTATCGGTGCCTTAAAAGATGCAAAGCCATTACTTATTCTTAACGTCAAAGCCATACCCACGTGCCAAAAGCATGCCGAGGCACTTGCGAGATGGATATAGAGAGCTGTCATTTTTGGATCGCTCCGTGTCCTTGGTACATACGAGTACTTCACCGCACCGTCCTTGCAACTCCATCGTATCCTGTAAACATCCATCTGACGGTCGAGAGGCGTGGCCATAGGTGTGATTTACGGCGGGTCTAATGGGAGCCAGTGTGATTTTCCTGGATGGCAGTCGATCCCAGGGGGACTCTGCGATAGTTGTTCAGCCAATTTGATATGCAATAATTTAGAAAGACGAATGAGGTAACGACTAGTATGTATGAAGATTCTAATAGATTGGTAGAATATTCATCAAAGTTGCAATTATTCCAATTAATTGGATCAGGAAATATTTCGAAGACATTTTTATTTCATAAATCTGATACCTTAATGTTATTTGGCTTGTAGTGATGCACAGAGTTAATATAATGAACATAAATTTCTGTATAATCTTCACACAGGAAAATAATATACTTGAGTATACATTCAAAACAATGAAAATCTACGATTCTGAATAAATTTCATTCAATAACCTACTTTCCAACATTTTTGTTCAATGTTGTGAAACCTTAGGCGACTGATGTTTAAAATATATGAAGAATACATTTTTCGGCTTGTGGATCTAAAATGTTTATTTAATTATCCATTACATATCGTCGACGTTTCGGATTGGTGCCAATCCCTTTTTAAAGAATCTGAAAGGTAATGACAGAGGTTGAAAGAATGTTTTTGATATCACAATGACAAAAGAATAATAATTAGGCAACCAAAGTTTTGAAAAATTATATCTGAAATAATCATGAATGGAAATATTAATATCACTCTAAGCTTCAATTTTATCGCCAACGGCGATACCGCGCTGAAAATACCAGTTTTCGTAAGATCACTGAAGTTAAGCAGTGTTGGGCGTGGTTAGTACTTGGATGGGTGACCGTTCGGGAATACTGCGTGCTGTTGGACCGTCATGGGTGTGGTGGGCCCACACTGGTAGTAAATATCCACCTAGAAACACTACCCGAATCGGGTAGTGAGGCAATGAACTTTTGAGTTCGAACTGCTATCAATTTTTTTTTCAATTTTAAAAGATCCCATATAATATTAGGCTTTGCGGCTGTTGTTTTTTTTTCAAATTGGAGACCATAACCTAAGTAGTTTAGATTTTTGAGAAAGTTTTAAAATTTCTGTTATCAGAGACTATTGTTTTGTATATTAAAAAGAAATCTTTTCGTTTTCACTTTTACAAAATTGAGGTTAGTGAATGAGAATTTTGTGACGGTGGAAAAAAGATTGAAAAAGTTACAAAATCGCCCCCTCCCCAGCATAACTGTCAAATCTTTGTTGGCAACCAAATTTTGTGCATCCAGTTCGTTGTTCTTCGAGATAGCAGTGGAAGTATTTCGGTGAGAGTTTTATGTGTCATTGAAAATTTCTGACTGTGAGAGTCAATTTATTTATTGCTTTAGTAAGCTTGCTAAATCGGTTGCAGAAGATTCCATTTTCTTAACGTACGATATTTTGAAGGTTCACGCGCTCACTCACTCACTCACTCACTCACTCACTCACTCACTCACTCACTC
>CAKNXH010058974.1:13855-36668 GCA_932178445.1 Andricus quercusramuli
TCACTCACTCACTCACTCACTCACTCACTCACTCACTCACTCACTCAATTCAATTAAGTGTAATTCACCTTCTGTTATTAAAATGTCTTTAAGAAATTACAGAAAAATCGCGAAAATCAACATTCCCGAGACTATAAAGCTCCCTAAAAAGAAAATATTCAAAGAAGAAAATTTCCGAAATTATAAAATTTCCGACCAATCACAATATTACAAAATTTAGAAATTTTCAATAATAGATAAGTCCCAAAATAAAAACTGAAACATAAAATATTCAGTTCTGTAAAATTTTCGATACAGGAAAATTTCCGAATTAAAACTTTGTTTTAGTAATAAGTCTACATTAAAATTATAAATAATAATGAAAAAATCTTATCAAATAAAAGTATTCATTTTTATTTATTAATATTAAAATTTTGTAATTGTCCGTATTTGGGAATTTCCCTATATCGGAAAATTTACAGTGTCGGGTAATTTATCTAATGTCGGAAAATTATATTTTGGATTTGGAAATTGCTATTCTAAATATATTCTTTTTTGGGACTTTTTCAGTGTTGGGAGTGTTATTTTTCCGGATTTTTCATTCGCTCCGTCTTTGAATTTACTTTTCTTTAATTCTGTTGAATTCGCATAAAAAATATTTTGAATTCAGTCGAAATTACTTGGAATTCCGCTGAGTTTTGCTGAATGATATTAAACTTGGTGATCGCAGGTAAGGGAAAATCTGGAAATTATTGCAAAGTCGGGGAATTTTGTTGGTGATAAAAAGTCAATGATTTTGAAAAAAATTGCAAAAGTCAGGGAATTTCTTTGAAAGGAACTATAAATTACCATCAAGAATACTCAGAAGAAGAATAAATATAAAAATGGTAAGTTTTCATAAAAAATTGTAAACAATTTTAATTATGGTCTCAAAATATTATAGGTGATTAAAAACAAAAAATTGACGAGGAAAAAATCAGGGAAAAACTAAGAAATTTTGAGAATGAAGTTTCGCGGCCAATCTGTTTAAATTATGTTGAACTTCGTTGAAATTAATTGAGTTCCATTTAATTTCGCTGAATTCCATAGTATTAAATCGTATTCCATTGAACTCTATTGGACTCTTTTCGAGTTTACTTAAATTTAATTTAATTTGCTTTGAATACCGTTGAATACAGTAGAACTTTAATTCAATTCGGTTGAGTTTCGTTGAAATTCATTTTATTCTACTGAGTTTCGTTGTAATCAAATGAATTACAATGAACTCTCTTTGTATTGTAATCATTTAAATCTCATCAAATTTAAGTACACTTCAAGTTAACATATTCTCTAACTAGTTCCATTTCCCGTCGAATTAAATTAAATTCTCTTGCATACTGAAGCAACTGGTGAAACACTTCGCACTATTTCAATTATAGTACTTTTCCAATAATTCAGATTTGAAGAATATGATTTTAATTGGTTTTATGTTTTTCGTTTTACTTTCAGTAACGAATATTATTGAAAATAGTAATTTTAAAAGTTTTCACAAAAACTGGAGGGAATTGAATGTCCACTGAACTCTGTTCTACTAGGTAAATTTGGAGATCCAAGAAAAAATTATAACGGGGAAAAGTTAGCTTATGCTTAGAAAAGGGCCTATTTATTACAAATACTTGGTTTCGACATAAAATGATCCACACTTGCACCTGGTGTAAAGGAAATAACCGCAGTATAATTGACTTCGTTATTGCAGATGAAAGACTAAGAGAACTAGTTACAGATACAAGAGTCATGAGGGGGTCCGAATGCAATACTGATCATTACCTTTTAGTCTCCAAAATTAACTTAGGGCGGGGATGGAGAAGAAAGAGAACCAAACAAACGAAACAAACGCGAATTAAGTTTGAAAATTTACAGAAACCGGAAGTGCGAATATATTTTCAGAATAAGAAAACGAACGCATGGATAAGGCAATTTGGGAGCCGCTTGAAAGCAATAAAGATATAGAGGGCGCGTGGGCTTTATTACGGGATACCATTGTTAAATTGTGTGTGGTACGACGGTGGTAGGAAGAAAGTCTGGCGATGCGTGGTGGAACGATGAAATTGAGGCAGCCCAAAAAGAAAAGAAAGAAGCTCACCAGAGAACATTAAACGTTACAGGTCGTAGCGATGAGGAGAGAAAGAGACTTGAAAATGATTACAAAGACAAAAAGAGGAAACTTAGACGACTAGTCAAGGAGAGTAAAGATAAAATCAGAACAGAAGAAGAGAAGAAAATACAAAACGGCTTTGAGGGAATTATGAAACTATTATTTAAATTGATGAGGGAAAGTAAAAGTACAGAGTTTGTCAGCATGAGAAACAGCAAAGGTGAAATGCTATATGATATGGACGGAATAGTAGACGCTTTAAAAAACTCTTTTGAAGAATTATTAGGAGGTGAAGATATAGGGCAATATAACTGCAACATAGAACATAATGCATTAGAAAACCCAATTGAAAAGTCTGTGTCACTAGTAGACGCTTTAAAAAACTCTTTTGTAGAATTATTAGGAGGTGAAGATATAGGGCAACATAACTGTAACATAGAACATAATGCATTAGAAAACCCAATTGAAAAGTCTGTGTCACTGAGATTAGAGCTATAATTAAGAACTTAAAAAACGGTAAGGCTGCTGGTGTAGACTGTATTAGCGCTAAAATGCTTAAATACGGTAAATGTACAAAAGAAAGGGAGATAAAAGCAACTGTAATAATTACAAAGGTATCAGCTTAATAAGCACCGTAAGTAAAATATATACTCAAAAATACTTATTCGTAGGGTAATGAAAATAACAGAAGAAAAGATATGGGAAGTCGAAAGTGGATTTATGCCAGGAAGATCATGTACAGATCAGATATTTAGCTTAAGGCAGATCACAGAAAAAAGCTAAGAGTAAGAAAGAAAGTTTTCTGTGCATTTGTTGACCTAGAAAAAGCATTCCATAAGGTAAATAGAAATAAACTTTGGGAAAGGCTTGCAAGGAATGTTGAATAAACTTAATACAAGCATGAAGAACATGGGCCTCAAAATTAACGTAAACAAAACAAAAATCATGGTGTTTGAGGGAAAAAGTGAGAAAAAAATGTGCAACATTGTCCTAATTGATGAGAGATTAGAAAAAGTTCACTAGAGTAGTATGCCAGGACAGAAAAGTGTGGCGAAAAATAGTTTGTAAACAGAGTGACAATAGAATGAATGACGCCTGAAACAAAGACCTTGGAGACTAATGGGCCCAAGTGGGGAACCATACATAACAATTTTGTGAGACTTTTCACTTGGGGTCATTGCTAGAGAGATTGATCAGCAACCTGGGTCGGAGCAGTGATGTGGAATGAACGTGTGATTCAAATAAATAACACGAGAATTCCAGATCAATCTAAAATATCTATACCTAACACCTATATACTTATCTACCTTATACCTGTACAACTACCTACTATATACCCATATACGTATTTACCTTATACCTATGTACACATATACTGTATACCTATATACCCATATACCCACTACTAGTTTTCAACCGAGTAAGTCACGCCTACTCCCTTTCTTCAAAAAGTAGCGGTGAACTAACTACAATGAGTTAGTTTTGAGTAAACAAGGAAGCGTGATTTTTTCACGTATTATAAAGGCAGTGTCTACTGTACCGCAAAAATCTTACTATTCGTACCGAAATTTTGGTACCCATAGTCAAATTCTACCATACAATTAATTACAAATTTAATAAGTGGTTTTTTGACTAAGTTTTATGGAAATTCTATAACTGAACTATACCATTAAGCCATTTCCTTTTCGGCGAGCCTCTAGGGGTAAGCGTGACACTACCCGATTCGGGTAGTGTTTCTAGTGGATAGTTTCTTGTAGTAAATCACTACAAGTGTGGGCTCACCACAGCCACGACCGCCAACAGCAACGCAGTAGTATCAGACAGTCACCCATCCAAGTACTAACCCCGCGCCCAACACTGCTTAACTTCAGTGATCTAACGGGAACTGGTGTTTCCAGCGTGGTATGGCCGTTGCCATAATAATTTTATTAAGGTTTTATGGTTAATGGGATGCAGAAACGCGTAGTTATCTTGGTAAATTAACATAGGATGGGTCTTAGTTAGCAAGCTGTAGAATATACTCTCCATATATATGTATATGTCTAGCAATTAATGTTGTTTCATGGTTCTGACGAACGCGAGGAGTCATTCGCCAGTTTGGCTTTGCAAACGTCCTCGATCTAGCAAATATTGCGGGAAAAGCCTTTGCAAGCGCTATTCAAAGGATATTGCTTTGGGGACTCTACACTTTATTGAGAATTTCAGTAACTCAACACGGTCAGAGAATTACGACACTATGTGGTGACAATTTGCCACTTCAATGATTTCAAACAACTTTTTTATTAATAAATTTCCAAAATACCAATAGCCACAATAAATAGTACACCAAAATTAATATAACACAGAAAACGAGGGTTTTAATTATAACGGAATTATGGTTCCAAAGGGCTGCAACAAAAAGGAACCTCTCGTGCTAAAAAGAAACCCAAAATGATAAATTTTTGCAAAGGAACACAAAGTATGGTTGTAATAGAGAGTTTTTGTATATAACTAATTTTCTGCATCGGCTCACTTTAAAGTTTTAGAAGTTAGTCATGTATGTACATTTTACTTTATAATACAGATAGAATGATATTGCACTGGGAAGAATTCAATAAAGAAATTTAAATTATAGATATTTATAGATCTGACGTGTTCAACTGCGTATATGCGGAAAAACGCGGGACCATTGAAAATTGTATATAGGTATTTGTATAATTAAATTTAATTTGTTGAAAAAAAAACTTTTGTTGATATTTATCTGTATGATTATTCGTAGTATTTATTGATTTAAAATTGACCCGCGCTTTTCGGTACATGCGCAGTTGAGAACATCCAAACCCGCCACTGACCATCTATCGGGTATGAACAAACTAAAAAGGAACCCACAAAAAGTGTTCTGTGGGATTTCCATTGAATTCTGAAGCATTCAAATTTTTACCCGAGCTACAACATTACCAAACCCCCAGTTTTTTCTCTGACGAACATACTTTAAAATAATAACAATACATATTTACACAGGCGGAAAAATTATATATAGTTTATAAAATATACATAGTGGAAGAAATTATGTATAATTTTCATTTGTTTTATATGAAAAACCTATTGAAAATTTTAAAATTATATAGCCCATTTACGACTATGTATATTCTCCATGGGTAAACAGTTACAGTACCTTTCAATTTTGACATACATGTTTGATGTTTGATGAAAAAGGAATTTCTTTATGAAAACATGAGAATAATCAAAAAGTGAAATTATAATTTGAAATTCGGATGAAATAAAATGAAGAAATAAATAAATTCTTGGTCTAAAGATCCTACTGTCTTGGATTTTCTGAAAATTCTAATCCATTCTACAAAGATTTTTAATAATTAGGTGGTGTCATTTTGATAGATTGCATATATGCTATAAACTTTTTCAGTGTTATCTAGAAAATTCCAGTATATTACACTTTTTTTTTAAATTGCAAAAATGTAACTTTTAGAATATTCCAGAATCTAGAAAATTCTTTTTGCGTATTTGCCAGTTTTCCCGAATATATGTAATATTTTACTTATATATGGCATATATACATATCCATCTCACGACTGTGAGTCGTGATGCGTGGTCATATGTGTGATATATCGCGGTTCTACTGGGAGCCAGTATTATAGATGGCAGTTGCTCCTAGTGGAACGCTGCGGTACACGGAAAAAATAAGTCTTGGAACATTTCCTAGATTAGTGCTGGACTTCTGGACGGGCCATCATTTTTATAAAGTCTCGTATACTTTCTATAAAGTGGTAATAAATTTTCATGGAAAAATAAAGAAAAGTCATGAAAGTTTTCAAGCACAGTCAAGGAATAGCAGTCTTGGAATTCTTATCAGACAGTTGACAAAGAAAATTTATACAGTCATGAAATAGCTATAATAAAAAAACATATTTTCAAAGACTTGAATTGAATCAGTCCGTGATTCAGAAACAAAGAACTCGAATACGAGTCAGGGAAACACTCCATGACTATCTGCAAGAATTTGCAGAGGCGCGTTCAGCCGTGGCACTCAGTGACAAATTGACATTGGTATGAGTGTAGTAGACACTGGATGAAGATTCAGTGTTTCCAAATTTTGGATCTTTTCTCACTGCGCATGCTTCAAGTCGGTAACCAGATTGGTTACCATTGGCTTGCCTATTTAAAATGAATCAATGTGCAATTACAGGCTTAAAATTTTTTAGTGGTATTAAGTATTTCAACGTTTTTCTTAATCTTCGCGATATTACTTATAATACACTGATTTATATTAAAAATAAATTAGAAGATGGCCATTATTACATTAAAAAAAACTGGATGTAAGCAGATTTTATTTTCAAGTTCGTATTTCTGTATATAAAATATTCATCAAAATATTAAAATAAAATATAAGAATCTGCTTTATAATAGAATAAAGTGTGTTTGTTTTTCATTACAAAAGCATTAACATGAAAGCCATCTTCACATTTATAATTTTAATAAATAATAAAAAGTTGTTTCAAAGTTAATCGAGTCACCACCAATACTTCTTGGAACACTGAGAGGTCGCCGAGATATTATGAATCGAACATCCGGGTTATTTTTTCCGAAAAGATACACAACAATTGTTAAAAAAATGTCCTCATTTACTTAATAACATTTATTATTCTCATATAGAATCAAAAATTCTTCTCGTGGATTATTGTTAAAATTGCTATTCGTCATCAAAAATTTCATTTAAAATAAATATTTTTTAAATAACAATCTACCGAAAGTATTTTCGAAACTATCTCAATAATTCCTTCAGCTTTTAAGAGTGTCAATGCAAGTAAATTTTTGCCCGTCTTACAAATTTGTTTAATCAATAATTTATTGATATAATTTGCTAAATACATCAGTTTCATTGAAATAAATTGTTTATAACGCTGCAACTTACAAAGAATGCGTCTCACAAAAAGGACACACAAAAAAACATGTTATTAATTTCTTCAATCTAGAATCAAATTCTTTAATTTAAAAAAGAAAAATAACTCAATTCAATTTTAAAACAGAAATTTCAGCATGTACCGCAGTACTATGTAATTATTTATTTATACTACATAATTATGAAATTATCTGAAAAAAAATTTCTATTACATGGATTTTATATATTTTTTCCATAGAATCGAACGGTGCAATTATTTTTCATGTTATGCCTCACAAATTTGAAAAATTATCCAAACAATTTTAGTGTAAATGAAGAAAAAACATTTTCTTCCGTAAAATCATCCCTTGTTCAAAAAATAATTTTCCGTGAAAAATGATATTTTTCAATTATTCAAACAAAAATTGTTTAAACAATGTGTTTAACGACTTACAAATTTGTCTGTGATATTTTCTCGGTGCAGTCTAGGAGTGCTTTACTGACTATGCTGGACGCAAGCTACAAAGTCTATATCTTCAAGCACTATTCGCATGATTTTTCAATACGATATTTTCAAATTTTCACATGGTTTTAGACTTATCCTAAAGTCACCGACTCGATCAACGAAAATATTCAGCACTTTTTTCCGTGCAGTTGTTTAACCTGTTTTTAAATTGTATATATCACAATACATGCCAAACAATGTATGCTACTACAATACCCAGAATTTTGTTTTCAAAATCAGTTTGATTATAATATTCAATACCGCCAAGTGTTACAATGTCTAATGTGTGTAGTTGTATGTGGTAGCTTTTTTTAATCGCAGATGTTTATGTGTGATATCATATTTTTGTAATCAAAAAAATAATATAGGTAAGGTTAATAAATTCAATTGTAATTAAATGTCTAATTTACTAAATTTGAAAAACTAAATGAGCTGCTTTGGTCCTTTACGTCAAAAATCAGTTTAATTAATTACATAGGTTTATTCTTTGATTCAGCTCGATAGAACCACATTATTTAATTAAAATTTGGTGTTAAATAAATTGTTATAAATAGAAGTGATTTTCGAGAGTTAAAAAAAGTGACTTCATGAAAATTAGTGAAACTCTCAGTACATATGTTTGAATATTATGAGAATAAAAAACAGGAATTTATAAGTTAATTAAGACTGTTTAGACGTATGAAAGTCACGTGGTTTATTGCGCACAGCCTCGATGTTCGATGTTGTTGATCTGTGTGAAATGCACAGCTTTTTGACTTTGTCCTAGAACAAAAGACCAATAAGTTTTAGATTCTTGATAAAATGTAACGTCTGATGAAACTTCGTGTTAAAAAAATGCATAATTAATAATCATGCGAGGCTCTAAAAAAATGACACGATATTTTCGAAAAATGTCATATTTAATCATGTAATAAAATAAACTAAAAATGTAATATCAATAAAAACTAAGGTTCATCCGGTGTTAAATTTTATCAAGTATCTAAAGCTCTTTGGTTTCCTGTTCTAGGTCAAAAGCAAAAAGCTCCACAGCGAAAATATATGCTATGAGTTTCACGAAGTTTCATCAAGACACTTTAAAAAAATCATAAAGAGACTCTCCCCTCAACCGATACTTCATTTTCTAGAAAATTTTCTAGATTGCTACTGACTTCTCCTTAAAATTTAGTATGACACGATAGATAGAGTAGAATAGCGCGTTGAGCACATGTGAAATGTTGAAATGCAAAATGTTGAATCAGGTATCAATTACGTTATTTAAAAAAAGGTAAATAGAAAGAGGAACTTTACGTCAGAAATGCTTTTGAAATATTGAGTTGAATGTTGAATGATTGTAAAAAATCAAATTTTCCACCTGTGTTCACCTCTGCAGCTCAAACTATCTAACCAATTGACATCAAATTCTTCTGAGAAGTCTACACAGAAAAACAGTGGGGTCATTTTTGTTGCAGCTCATTTTCGATGTTCTCGACACGGAAAAAAAGGCTTTGTCATTTTAACAATCTAATAATTTGTTACTGAAAATAATGTTGTTTTATCAAATGACATGATTATATTGACAAATAAAACATAGTTAAAATAACAATGCCAACTTTGTGAATTCCATAACAAAACCTGTTTACTGAAATAACAAACTCACATTGTTACTATGAAACCAATTCATAACTAACAAAGTTATTTGTTACTCTGACAAACAGGATTATTTGTTACATTAAACATTATTTATTAAAATTGAAAATATTTCTTAATAATTATATATTATATTATATAAACAAATAACTTTGTCACTATTACAAAGATTTTCCTAACAATGTCAACTTTGTTAATTTAACCCATTTTTTTAATAGTCCAATCTTTACAAATTTATTTTGTTGAAGTATCAATTTTTTTTACATTGACAAAGTATTTTTTTCCGTGGATATTAGATGTTTTTCTCTCAAAATAAGAATACTTCAAGTGAGAAACTATAACATGAACAATTGAACATAGCTGCATTCTCATTCTCCGGTGTCTCATTTTTTTGCAATGCAAAAAAAACACTGAATAGGTGTACTTATGAGGATCGACGTTTTTCTGTGTATAGCAACATATGTATTCTCGATATTGTTGTATATTGCAATAATTTTCGATATCTTGAATAGTTTTTCAAATTTTGCCATTTATGTCATCTCTGAATTTTCGTTTTTTACACTGAATACGGAGAATAAGCATAGTTTACAAATTGGTTGTTCGATATGGTTTATTTTTCATTTAATCTCACAGTTTCTAAAGCACTCACCTAAAATCACGCTCAAACTTATTTTTTACTGGTTCATGGTCAGCGGACTCATTGAGTACCACTGGAGACTGTTTTTTCGGAGTCTTATTGTAATACCTGAAACTAGCCCTGAAATAATACTTTGTTTTTACAGTGCAAATATTGATATATCAGTTTGAGTGAAAATATGAAGTTCAGCGCGTATGGCCTCAAAATTAGTAGAGCTTTTTTCTTCCTTATTTTTTTTTATACTTATATGGTTTCTTTCTATTCCACATATATATTTGGCATCCTAAGTGCCTATATAGACACTTTTTTGACAGATGGGGAAGTTGCAACTTCCTAGGATCAACAGGGAATCTTTTAGAAATAGTTACAGTTCAGTTTGAGTACATTTGACTGAGGGTAACCTCTGAATCAGTAGTGTTTTTTCCTTAATTATTTTTCTTCTTTGTAAAAGGTTTCCTCTTGGATTTAACATAGTCTCTTTGTTAATAGGTGGCAGATGTCCAACATCCTGGCATCATCAGGAAATTTTGTAGAAAATTATTAATCACAAGTTAGAGTTAAAATTCGACTTATCCTACTTTGGCCTATACATGACTATGGCTCTGAAAATTAAATTTTATTTCCCTAAAAATAGTTTCTTTAGGTTTACGTAATTTTTGGAAGATTGACAACTTCCTAAGAACAGCATCGAATCTTTTAGAAACTCTTGAATTTGAAATTGGAGTTGAAATTAGAATTTTCCTATTTTTGCCCATAAATCACTGGCTCTGAAAATTAAATTTCGTTTCTCCAAAAAGTGTTTCCTTAGTGTTTTTCCGAATTTCCGAATTTCCTTAATGTAGTTAGTACTTCCCAAAAGTATCTTCAAAAGTATCAAAAGTATCACTTCCCAAGTATCTCCCAAAATATTTTAATTATTGGATAACAGAGGAAATACATTTCAATGACGATAGATTAATAACAGAAAATTATTTAAATTAAAAATATTAGCATGAAGATTTGATTAGAAGTGTTCATTTACTTTTAAAAAATGTTGAAAGTTTTTCACATGCGCCAAACAGTCTGGGGAAACTATTCTGAATTTAAAATAAAGTTTGCTTTGTATACTTTTTGGCAAACTACCAGAAAAAGTCCATAGTTTCTTAGATTTCGCTTAAAAATTCATTCCACAATTACCTTATGTAATTAAAAAAAGTTATATTCCTGATTTCATGAACCCTAATACATTGAATTTCGAAAATATTCTGAAGCTTCTTTCCTATTTGTAATTGATTTAAATTTTGTAGTTCTTTGCATTGATTAAAAATTTTTTTAATTCGTTTTAGCTTTCATATTCTCAAAAAATTTTGGTGAAATTTTCAGCTTTTCAGAGTACTCATTGAGATTTATTGTAATATTTAAGAATAATTTTGCGAAATTTTCTTTTTTTCAGGGTATGATAACAACTTTACAGAGCTAAATAGTTGGGAAGTCATCCAAAGGAAAAGATGCTAGAGAATAAAAAAGAAACTGTAAGATGGCACCACTTCTCTATTTAGCGTCGATAAAGCAGGAAATGAGAGATTTTTCCATACACATTATAAATGTAAGTTCAATTAACAATACATCAACTAGTAGAAAATTGTACAGTTCTTTGGTATTTGTAAACAACAAAAAACGATTTTCAGCTAAATATTCTTCAAACAAGATTTTAATTTCACAGAACTCAATTTATGCACAATCACTGAGGAAAATAATTATACCAACTGTATCGGAAATTTAATGACTCACAGAGTAAACATGCCTTTCATGTGAGCAATTTAAAATTTAAAATTAGTGATTGGCACACAAAATTTAACGATTCATTTGCTTCTAATAAAAAAAGACCGGATAACAATGTTAATTCACTATTATTACAGTTTTATTTCGTTGTTTAAACTTTACTGATACTCGTGCGCAATTAAAATAGTGAAATGCGTATTTACGTAGAAAATCGTTAATTATAAAGAATCCAAGAGCGAACTAATCCTATTATACTATTTTAATTTAAAGATAGAGGAAATAAAAAATACAAGCCTTTAAGGCTCTTACCTTGCATTACGTGTTTACGTGCTTTCATTTTGAAGACGTAAACAGAAAATTTATCTACGAGTCAGGTGTTTTATTGGTGCATGCTTTAAATTGGAAAATCCGATTAAATCCAGGAAAAATAAAAGGCTCTGAAAAAAACGGATTTGTGCAGATTTACTTTTATTTGAAGATTACTACCTAATTAATAACAAATTCCTATAGGAATGATTTCATGAATAAAAATAGAAACATAATGATACATACAGAGTTTTTTGCTTTATATTTTCACCGAATTTCGATGAACATATACAAAGCCGAATAAATAATGTAGAAAAGTAAATATTCTGCATCAGAATAAATATTAGATTCGTACAAGATGCTTTTTATAATAATATTAAATTTTTATCCTTATCAGAAATTTTATTTGAAAGATAATAAATTACAAAGCGAGATTTCTGCGTCAGCCCGGTAATCTCATAATCCTGAAAGTATGAATGCACTGCTATACCTTTCAATGATATTTTCAAAGTGCATCGAATGCACTTTTAAAAAGGAACGTAAAAGCGAAATAATTAGAAGGAAGAGACTTCATGGGACTGCAGTATTCTGCTTTAATTTACAGAAATTACGTTAATCAATGATAATTCGTTCCTTCCGTAACTTTTATATATACATTTTTCAAATTTTTATTTTTATTGCGAAAATAAAGAAGTATTTTGTGAAAATTTATTCAAACAAGATCACAATCGATGAAATATGAAATATTCTGCCATCAAAATTCAACCGATTGAATCGAGTTTATTCAGGGACCCTTTCAATTCACGTCAATCTTGTTATTGAGAGGAATACAATTTTCCTCTCCTATTTCGAAAAATGAACTTTTGCGACATACTAAACTAAATATATGCCATTGTCAGTGATACATTTTTTAGGTGAAAATTTTCTTCAAAAAATATATTAGTCAAAGAAATAATGTCCTTTTTTTTAAATCTTTACTTTATAGTTTTTTTCTCACTTTTAAATTGTAATAATGGAGCTCTTGTTTTTTTTTTAGGATTTTCAAAGTTGAGTTAGAAATTACATTTTCGGAAGTTAATTTTTATGAACAACAAACATTTAAAAAAAAAACTTTACTCAAGTAAGTCGATTTGTGTAATATAATTGCACAAGAGGAGTTAAAATCACCGAAACTTGTTTCCAAACAACAATGTAATCGGCTGCTTAGAGATAGTGATAAAGCAAATGAAAAGGAGAGAGAATAAAGAAAAGAGGCAACCGAATCACCTCTCCCTCTCTTTTCTTTAATATGTATTCGTTCTTTAGACTATCAGGATCCAACATGCTTCGAGGCTATTTAGGCTCCCTTATCACGGAAATTTTTAATAGGAAACTGATAGTAAATATTTCTATATTGAGCTAATATTCATCAAAAATGTAGATATGAATTTGAAGTTACTTATTAAGATACTATTTAAATTGGTTGATCTTTAATATTTTTGAGAACTTTTGTGCATATTTTTAATTGTTTATGCAGCAATCCCCAGAATTAAAAAAATATTACGCTCTCTTTAACGTCTCCATGAATCAATATTTTGTATTTGTTTGACTGTCACTTTGTGTGAAATATATGATGAAAATAAAATCCGCGAAGCTTCAATTTCAATCTACACAGAAAAAAAAGTCTTAAAGTTGGGTTGGTCTTGTTTTTATTTTTGCCTTAAATTAAGCCCAATACTAAATGAGAGCATGAATATCGTTTTAAAAGAAGGCCTTATCGGCTTAGAACTAAAATTAATCCATTGATATGGCTTCTTTGCAAATATTCATCTTGAAATAAGCCCCACTAGACTTATTAAGACAGCAAGATCTTCGCAGTTAAAAAGAAGACGATATTGAGGCTACCGTTTAGCCCTCTAGAAGCGAGATTCAAAAATCTAACGTCTTCTCGCAGTTGTGACAGGAGCAGGAAAATAGACGCCACGTCAAGCATGCGAAATGCGTCAATTATAAGTTTTTATTAAGTGAAATTATATCTTATTTAACCTGCTCTATTTATTAAACCTAATTTAACATATTCTCAACCATATTCGAGGTTAGTACATCTCATCATATACTCTTGTTAATGTTATTCACCGCACAGTCATATAGTCGGGGTTCTCGTCTCGACACCTATAATCTATACAACTCTTCATATTATGATTGGATCGCAATTAGGTTATTTCACAGCAAATGAAACAAGAGTTCCGTATGTTTCAGTATTAAATGTAAATTTTTGTATAGTCTCATGATAAGAAACAAAATTATATATATATTTATTATTGCTTTAGTCCTTCTATATTTTAGTCTGCGATAACGCTTTCTGCAAGCCCACGTTTTGGCTTACGGCTAGTTTTAGACAGTATAGCAGTTACATTCAAGCCCACATTCTGGCTTGCGACTACTTTTCAGCCCATGCAACGTCTCAACTTTAGTTTCTGAATCGCTTTCTTTTAAAGCCTTAATCCTATTCTAGTTTTTAGCAAATGCTGTCTTCTTTTTGTTACACCTTAAAACAAGCCCATATTTGGTATTGTATTAAGACTTATATATAATGAAAAACTCACCTCTTGTTGGTTTTGTCCTCAAATTCAATACGAGACGAATATTTTTTTGCTTCCAACTTATTATCTTATTATTAGGCACATTGAACAAAAATTAAAAATGTAATATAGTGAATGAATTAACGGTATCCTCGTGGACAAATATCCTATTTAAAGACACTTGTGTGTACTGACTGTTTGGTTGTCTCTTTCCTTTTTTGCTCCTTTTTATCTTTTTTTCACTTTGTATATAACTGTCCCTAATGAGCCGATTACCACCTTCTTTGGAAAGATATTTCCCAAATTTTTAAGCCTTTTGTGCAATTATGTTACACAAGTTGACTTTCTTCAAATATATGTTATTTTTTCTTTTTTTTTAACGTACTTCTAAGCCTGTTTGTGCAATTTTGTTACACAATTTAACATTTTAAAATTTAGGTTCTTTATAAAAATTCACTTCCAAAAATTTAATGATTGGAGAGTTCAATTTTGTGTACTGTTCTCAAAAGTTCGCTCCTTGATCAACTCTAAAGAAATTATATTTTATCTGAATTGTATTAAAAGCCATGACAATGACAATGGAAATCTTTGCAATACTTTGAAATTACGTACATTCTTTTCAAAAAAATGTAAATCCCTTGAGATATAAAAAAATGTGAACATTTCTTAAAATCCTTGGAAATTCATGGATACCCTACATAATTTCTTGAAATCCTTTTAAAACTATTGAGCTCTCTGAACATCCCTCGAAATTCTTTAAAAACTGTAGAAATCCCTTATAATTCTTTGTGATTCCGTGAATTCTTTTGAAATCGTTGAAATCACTTGAAATATTAAATATCCCATAAAAATCCCTTAAAATCATTGAATCCTCAGAAAATCGGTTAAAACCCTTGAAATTCCGTGAAATATATCAAATTATTTTGAAATCTCTAAAAATTCTTTGAAATCCTGTGAAATCGTCGAAACCTCTTTAAATTTCTAAAAATCCGTTGAAATCCCATTCAAATCTCACGAGATACTTGAAAGTTCGTGAGAATACTTCGGTATATCTTGAACTCCTTTCTAAATCTTCAAAATCCTGGGACTTTTCTTGAAATATTTCGAAATCTCTTGAAATCCTTTGAAATCACTTAAAATCCTTTATAATCTGCAGAATTCGTTAATAATTTCCTGAAATCTCTAAAAATCCATGAAGTGCCTTAAAATTTTGTAAAATCCCCTGCAAAAATTGATAGGAATATAAATATAGAAGCTGTTCTTCCAGAAAAGAACTACAGATTTTTCACATTCGTCACTTTTGGAGTCGCTTTGAGGTCATCTTCATGAGAGCAGGATGCCTCTCCATCCTGCTCTCGTAATAATTGTATATATATATATATAATATATATTATATTATATTATAATTATTAATATAATATATATATATATATATATATATATATAAGTTTTAAATTTACATATTTTACCTAGTTGACACTTTAAAAAAAAATTAGTTTTATTCATTACCCAAATTTGTGGAAGATTTGTCTTGAATTGAAATATGAAAATTAATATAATATATGATATTTGACGTATATTATATTCTATTATTGATTCTCGGATGTTAAAGACTCTTATACAAATTTATTATTAATCTTTTTTTTTTTCGTTTTAATATTAGGAAATGATCTCGAATATATGTAAACAAATTAAGTTTTTGGAGAAACGACACAAATAGCAATTATGTGTTAATTAAGAAAATTGTTTTTTCATGGAATGCGCACTTTTCTTAATAATAAAAAAGACAATGAAAACAAATCTGTTTGGATGAGAGAGATTCGGTTTCCATTTCTTTGGAATACAACTAAAGGGCCTATAACAAAGCCACTGAGTGCGTCCTCGGTTTGCGGATACCCTTACGAAAATTACTCCCAAACTTTCAGCATAAATGCTGAAAAAAACTCTCAAAAAAATGCTAAAAAAAATCGATCTTGCTTCAGTATGATTTCGTCAAGTGTTTAAATTGGATTGGGTTTTAACTCTAAAATTGAGCATTTACACTGGACGTTCAGTTTAATTTTCAGCGTTTATTCTCATTCACGATTAATGCTGAATAAAATCTTCAAATCTGAGGATATATTCTCAAATCCACTCTAAAACGCTAATTTGAGCATTTATTCTGAACTATTTTTCAGAATAAATACTTAAAGCTTTTAGAGTGAATTTAAGAGTTTATCCTCATATTTGAAGATTTTTGATTGAGCATTAATCACGAATGAAAAGACTATTTCTGAAAATTAAAAAGAATATTAGACGTATTTTAAAAAAGTATCATGCAACAATTATGTTGGAATCAATAGCATTATTTATTGAATGAAACAAACTTTATATGACAGATTACACGTTAAAAAAAGAGAACTATAATAAATTAAGTAAGTATTCTTTTGCTTAGTTTTGTCAATAAACAATACTTTGTATGTCACTTTTGTTCGTCCTTAGATATTTCTTTATCTTTCAAAGGGTGTGCCTTGCTTTTATCTGTTTTAGCACCAGCTGCGCTGAGCTGATGATTGTATAATTGATTCTTAATGATTCGTTGTGAAATTGATTTTACTCGAAAATATAAACACTCATTCAATTTTTATACTGAACATTAGGATAAATAAATTTAGTATTTGCCAAAAGGATAAACACTTAATCGATTTTATTCTGAATCTTCAAGAATATATCCTGCACATTTAGTATATATATACGCCGTACGGCAAGTGTTTAATCTGAATTCTTGAAGATTTATCGTATAATTTATTTTATTCTAAAATATATACACTCAACGATTCAGTTTTTATACTAACTTCAGAATAAATATTGAAGTTCAGTATTTACTTCGAGTATTAAAACTCACCAGATCAGATTTTATTCTGAATCGACTAGAATATATCTTGAACATTCAGTATATATTCTGAACTGCCCAGTATATATCTTTGACTATAAGTGTTTACTCTGAATTTTTGAAGCTATATCGTAGAATTTAAGTTTATATGCTGAATATTCAGAGTTAATACTTAATTTTCAGATTTTATCTTTAAACTTTGAGAGTTATTTTCGTAAGGGTAGAGCGACGCTGTACCAAGGGCTTCTGCTGAATATGGTTACAATAATTGTTAAGCAGTTGCGGATAATTATCCAGGGATGGCCCTGAAGGAATAAACCCTCAGCGGAGGCGTAACAACCATTCCCAAAATTGAATGGCACCTGTGTGAGGTGTCTGAAACGGTGGCTCCGGAATGCCGGGTGACCACTCAGAGTATGCAGTCTAATCCTTGCACGCGGGGCTCTACAAGGGTGGACTGACCCTTTCACTAGCTGTTTGTGGGAACAACAATGACACAACCAAAACACCAAAAAGTTGTAGAGGCGGTTCAAAACGATCAAACGCGCAGAGCACCCGACAATTGGTTGGCAAACAATGCTGATCATCCTAAAGTTCGGGGTACTGAAAATAATTTAGATGGAAACACGACAACGAACCGGCGAAACGCCCACATTGAGTGGACGTATCATCTCAAGGATGACTTGCTACACTGCTACGATGCCATCATTATCCCTGTTCACCGTGGCTTTATGGAGTGTTTGCACACTCTGTGGTGCCAGAAACACCCAGAGCCTTAGCAAGTTTCGATTCAATCATTGCGAAATCAACATGCCCGCCTGTAGAAAAATGGATATGTACGCGGAGCGCTTCCCCAACCGCTGCTTAAAATTGATGCCTCTTCGGAAAACTAGATTTACTATTTCATTTTGAAATTATCGTGGGACAACGAACAACCTCACCTTCCAGAGGAGCATCTTTCAGTGTGATACCATGAGCCCTTTGATTTTTTGCATCACACTTCTGCCTCTATCTCTCGCACTACGAAATTCTCCTGGATACCTCTGTGGCGACACTAATCAGCGTGAGCATAAGGTCACTCATGTTTTTTATATGGGTGACCTGAAGATCTATGCCGCTGGTAAAAGCAAACTTCAAACTGCTATAAATATCGTCAAGAACTACACAGAAGAGATTGGGATGGACTTTGGTTTGGACAAGTGTGCCAAAATTCATTTGAAGAAAGGAAAGATTACTGGCATTCCCAAGCACCCTGAGCTTGTGGATATAAGCGTTATTAGACATGTTAACACTGGAGAGACCTATACGTATCTAGGCGTGCCCCAAAGCCGCATTCAGGACGTGACATCAGTGAAGGAGTCTCTCCGAAGCAGATACAAACATCTTCTTCGACAGATTTGGTCTTCCAATCTGTCGGCGTTGAACAAGGTATCTGCGACTAACATGCTTTCCGTTCTGGTTCTATTTTACTCATTTGGGGTGCTTCAATGGACGAAGAACGAGCTTTCGGCCCTTGATATCACCACACGTAATGATCATGTATATGCATAAAGGCTTGCATATCAATTCGTCAGTTCGACTTTTGAATCTGCAGTGTCTTCATAACCAAATTGTTGTAAGTACAGCTTATATCGTTGCGAATGGCAGAGATCCGATCCTAAAAGCGGTCAGGAAATACGAGATGATTGGCTAAGAAGCGTTCCTTTACAAAGCCGCAGAGCAAGCGGCCGAGACCCTTGGCCTGCATTTCAACATCAGTAGTGAGGAAAGTGCATTACTCCATCTAGACGCTTCACTTCTAAAAGCCGAAGTGAAGAAAGCAGAGGTTGAAAAATTCCGCCAACAGCTATTTGACAAGAAAATGCACGGAAACTTCCACAGAAATGTAGAAAAGCAGTGCTTGTCGAAGGAGCAAACTTTTGCTTTCCTCAGATCATCAGGGCTTAATTCAGGTACAGAGGGGTTCATTTTCACATGCACGCGCTGAGTACCTAGAACACATAATATCGGGATGTCCCTCCCACGCAGGAACGACGTATATCTACAGACATAATGCGGGTCTGTGAGTGCTTTATTACCATCTGTGTCGCTCTTACGGTGCTGGCCGCGACCCTTTCCTGCCGAAAGCTCCAAGGGAGATTGAGTCAATTTTCTAAAACGAGAAGTGCCAAATTTTTTCGAACTACGATTTTTGAACAGCAGTCTCCGCTGCACATTCCAGGCCTGACGACGTTCTGTAAGACTTCGAGAAACGAACTATATTCGTGATTGAATTTTCGGCTCCGTCCAAATAGCAAAGATAAAGAAAAGAAGGAGAGGTATCAAGACCTTAAAAGGAAGCTGCAACGGTTGTACCCAAAATATTCGATACAAGTAATTGTCGTTGTAATAGGTGCTCTCGGAGGTGCGAAACTATCACTGGTTCGTAATCTTAAAGCCATACCCGAGTGCCAAGAATCTGCGAGGGCACTTGAGAGGTGGATGCAGAAAGCGGTCATCATTGGGTCGCTTCGTGTCGCGGCCCGTCTTTGTGATTTCGATTGTGAGACGTGGCCATAAGTGTGATTCACTGCGGTTGTACTGGGAGCCGTTGTCATTTTCAGATTGCGGTTGCTCTCAATGGGATCCTGCGGTGGTTGTTTAACCTTTTTTTTAAATTATATATATAATAAGATATTATGATAATGAAAACTACAAATAGGTTGAAATATTAAACTCTTTTTATTCATTGACCAAACCTGATATAAAATTTTTTCTATGTTTTATATGCCTTGTATATCAGAACTTTATACTCTTAAAGCAGCTGTGGTATGCAAGAGAAAATAAAATGTATTTTAATTTTGAGTTAGTGTTAGAAAATACTAAAGTGACATTGGTGGGTTTACAGATTAATCAATAAGAAAAAGTAATATCAATTTCTAAATTAATCAGAATCCTTTACTACAGATAAGGTAATAAAATAATGATAAATGTTACATAACATATTTATTACAAATACATTTTTACTAAGAATAAAAAGGTTTATTATTCATGAAAAAATAAATATTGTTAATACTTGATTTATATATATATATATAATTAAAAAAAAGTTAAACAACCACCGCAGGGTACCACTAAGAGCAACTGCCATCTAAAAAAAAATGTCAATGGCCCCCAGTAGAACCGCGGTAAAATACACCTATGGCCACGTCTCACATCCGTGAGATGGGTGGTCACAGGGCACGACGAAATCACAACGACAGGCCGGCGAAACCCTCGTGTGTCTTGAGGACACGAAGCGACCTAAGGATGACAGCTTTCTACATCCATCTCGCAAGTGCCTTGGCATATTTTTGGCACGCGGGTATGACTTTAAGGTTACGAACCAGTGATAATTTCGCACCTTCGAGAGCACCTATCACAAGGACAATTACTCGCACCGAATATTTTGGGCACAGTCGTTGTAGCTCTCTTTTAAGGTCTTGATACCTCTCCTCCTTTTCCTTCTCCTTTGCAGTGATGTTGTATTTGGACGGAGCCGAGAATTCGATCACGAATATAGTTCGTTTCTCGAAGTCTTGGAGAACAATGTCAGGCCTCGAGTGCGCAACGGAGACTGCTGCCCGCAAATCGTAGTTCCAGAAAATCTGGCACTTCTCATTTCGGACAATTGACTCTACATCCCTTGGAGCGTTCGGCAGGGCAGGGTCGCGACCAACACCGTAAGAGCGACAAAGGTGGTAATAAAGTACTCTTAGGGCCGCATTATGTCTATATGTTGTGGGCAAAGCCCGGAGTGCGGACAAACCTGGGATTGACCGGTCGTTTCGCAGATTGCCCGAGCGATGTCGGGCAATGTACGAAACAGTGCTTCACTTCGGGCTTTGCCCGAGGCGTCCTTGGTCAATCTGCGGAGTGCCCCTGTCGCAATGGGCAATGTACGGAATGCCAAGACTATTTTTGATTTGTATGTATTTTACTCATCCTGATGCCGATTTAACTTTCTTATCAAGATTCGATCTGTTAAATTAGGTATAATTTTCATTTATTTTATACAACTAATATTTAAAATGAATTAAAATTATATATAATAATTATAATAAAAAAAATAATTAATAAATTTCATGCGAACCCTTAAGCAGATTAAAAAAAAGGTTTGAAATATTACTAATGGACAATTTGAATATTCCCCATGACTTTTTAAACAAATTTTAATTGTTTAAACAGATATAACTTATTTGAACAATTATTTATTTCCAAAAAATGTGAAAAAATAATCGTATTTTCTGATTGAAATGTAATAGTTTGTCATTGTTTGGAGTAGTAATTAAAAAAAAACATTATGTAATTATTTAAACAATTACTTATTGTTTATTCTCAAAATTTCTAAAAATTGGCCCAGAGATGTCCAGTTTTTTCTCAAATTGGTATCCTATGCTAATTTTGTTAAATAATTATATAATTTTGATACATTTCTTTTAATTTTTAATAAATTTCGATTTTTTAAAACAATTTTGATTTGCTTCAGCAGTTTTTCTCGATAACTTAAAAAAAAATTAAATTACATAAAATACATGTAATTATTGTTTCGACTGTATAGTATATAGAAAGAATATATTAACCATTTTTCAATTGTTTGAACAAATAAAATTTGTTCAAACAATTGCTTTTCCAAAAATATTTTTGAAATCGTACTTTCTAAATTAAACATACTATTGTATGATTTCGAGGTGTAATAAATTCTGCTTAAAACTTTATGTTATTGTTTATGCAATTAATTATTGTTTTTTTTCTTCAAATTCCTGCAAATTGAGTATGGATGGTTTACATCTTCTTTCGCGCATTATTAAATAAATCATGAAAGTCATATTAAAATTTAAATTATAAAAGTGTATTTATCATTGTTTTCTTCATATTTGTACAATCTTTCTCATAATTATATTATAGAAAAGCACATTCACTAATGCAAATTATGATTCAAGTTTCAACAGATTGCTTTTTTACATTTTCATACTCGTTACAAATATTAAAAATATATATTAAAATGTATTTACGAAAGTAATTCCATGTTGAATATTTTATATTATTGATCCACATTTTTTAATAGAAAACTGGTTGAACAAACAAAAATTGTTTGAACAATAACACGACGTTTTTAACAGAATTTACTACTCCTCGAAATCATTCAATATTATGTTTAATTCAGATAATACGATTTAAAAAATAGTTTTGGAAAAACAATTGTTTAAACAAATTATATTTGTTCAAACAATTAAAAAATGGTTAATATATTCTTTCTATACACTATACAATCAGAAAAATAATTATATATATTTTATTTTTTTCAAGTTATCGAAAAAAACTGCTTAAGCAAATCAAAATTGTTTGATCAAATAGAAGATTATTAAAAATCAAAAGACATGTATCAAAATTATATAATTATTCAACAAAAAGTAGCATAGGATACCAATTTCAGAAAAAACTGGACATCTCTGGGTCAATTTTTAGAAATTTTGAGAACAAACATTATGTAATTATGTAAACAATTATTTATTGTTTGTTCTCAAAATTTCTAAA
>CAKNXH010058974.1:36768-54133 GCA_932178445.1 Andricus quercusramuli
TAGCATAGGATACCAATTTCAGAAAAAACTGGACATCTCTGGGTCAATTTTTAGAAATTTTGAGAACAAACAATAAATAATTGTTTACATAATTACATAATGTTTTTCAAAAGAATCACTACTCCAAACAATGACAAACTATTACATTTAAATTAGAAAATACGATTATTTTGTTCATTTTTTGGGAACAAATAATTGTTTAAATAAGTTACATTCATTTAAACAATTACAAATTGTTTAAAAAATCATGAAAATATTCAAATTGTCCATTAGTAATTATTTGTATGAAAAAGTTGACGGAAATTGCTAAAAAGTGACAATAATACGTAAAAATGTAGTTTTTTTTATTTTTGGGTTATTTGCATATTTTTGTATTTAAATCAACATAAGGTAATATTTGTTATTTTGATTCAATTTTAATTTACAGAATTTTATTATATTCCTTGAATATAGTGAAAATTTGAATAATAAAGTTTACATATGTTGGAATAATATTTCAAACCTTTTTTTTTTTAGTTTGCTTAAGGGTTCGCATGAAATTTATTAATTAATTTTTTGTTAGATATAATTTTAATTCATTTTAAACATTATTTAAATAAAATGAATGAAAATTATACCCACTTTTTTTCAATACATATAATTTTTCCGCCGGGTTATATAATATAATAGATCTATAACAGATCCAATCTTATTAAGAAAGTTAAATGGGCATCAGGATGAGTAAAATACATACAAATCAAAAATAGTTTTGGCATTCCGTAGATTACCCATTGCGACAGGGGTACTCCGCAGATTGACCAAGGACGCCTCGAGCAAAGCCCGAAGTGAAGCAGTGTTTCGTACATTGCCCGACATCGCTCGGGCAATCTGCGAAACGACCGGTCAATCCTAGGTTTGTCCGCACTCCGGGCTTCGCCCACTACATATAGATATACGTTGTTCCTGCGTGGGTCGGACACCCCGATAGTATGTGTTCTAGGTACTCAGCGTGTGCATGACACGCTCTGTACCCTCTGTACCCGAATTGAGCCCTGGTGATTTGAGGAAAGCAAAAGTTTGCCCTTCGACAAGGACTGTTTTTCTACATTTCTGTGAAAGTTTCCGTGCATTCGCTTGTCGAGTAGCTCTTGGTGAAATTTTCCAACCTCTGCTTTGTTTACTTCGGCTTTTAGACGTGAAGCATCTAGATGAAGTAATGCACTTTCCTCACTTCTGATGTTAAAATTCAGGCCAAGGGTCTCGGCAGCTTGCTCCGCTGCTTTGTAAAGGAACGCTGCTTCGCCAATCATCTCGTGGTTTCTGACCATCTTTAGGAGAGGATCTCTGCCATTTGAAACGGTGTAAGCTGTACTTAAAACAATTCGGTTATGAAGACGGTGGAGATTCAGAAGTCCGCGTCCGCCTTGACGGCGTGAAATGTATAATCGCGGAACTGACGAATTGATATGCAAGCTTTTATGCATATGCATGATCTTACGCGTGGTTACATCAAAGGCCTTAAGCTCGTTCTTCGTCCATTGAACCACCCCAAACGAGTAGAGTAGAACCGGGACGGCAAGCATGTTAGTCGCAGATACCTTGTTCAACGCCGACAGATTGGAAGACCAAATCTGTCGAAGAAGATGTTTGTATCTGCTTCGGAGAGACTCCTTCACTGACGTTACGTCCTGAATGCGGCTTTGGGGCACGCCCAGGTATGTATAGGTCTCTCCAGTGTTAAGATGTCTAATAACACTTATATCCACAAGCTCAGGGTCCTTGGGAACGCCAGTAATCTTTCCTTTCTTCAAATGAATTTTGGCACACTTGTCCAAACCAAAGTCCACCCCAATCTCTCCTGTGTAGTTCTTGACGATATTTATAGCAGTTTGAAGTTTGCTTTTACCAGCGGCATAGATCTTCAGGTCATCCATATAAAAAACATGAGTGACCTTATGCTCACGCTGATTATTGTCGCCACAGAGGTATCCAGGAGAATTTCGTAGTGCGAGAGATAGAGGCAGATGTGTGATGCAAAAAAGCAAAGGGCTCATACTATCCCCTTGAAAGACGCCCCTCTGGAAGGTGACGTTGTTCGTCGTCAGACGACAATTCCTAAATGAGATGGTAAATCTAGTTTTCCGAAGAGGCATCTATCTCTCTATGCATCTCACTATGTGATATATATATATATATATATATATATATATATAATATATATATATATATATTTCAAGAGTTCAGGTGAATAATCTGCATTTCATCGATTTTTTAATTTTATTTCATGAAGCTTAAAATATCGAGCGTTACAGTAATTAATGAGCCTTTTTTGTCAATTTTATAAATTAAATAAAAGTCTTGAATCTATCCTTAAGAAAACGTTGATTTTATCCTTATACTGATAAAAGATTATCGCATTAGCTAAAGTAAAAGACCAGATTTCCTGTTAATTTTTGAACGCGCGAACGAGCGGTTATACATGAAAGAGAAATAAAGACTTTGAAATTTCATTCAACGGATATTCGCTAATAATCCAACTGGAGGTAAAGAAGCGAGATTCTTGTAGTAGCTTCGACTTTCCTTGGACATAGTTCGTACTCCTAGATCTAATTGAACACTCGAGAGTAGCTAACCCGAAGAAATTAATGTCAAAGGAACGATTCATTAATTAGTTATGCATACTTTCTTCTTTTCATTCCTTATCAGTTTTTCCCTTATTTTTAGCTTTTCTTTGACTTCCTATAGGACTTCCGTTTCCGTTTCCTTTTATTCTTCATCCTTTCTTTGTTATTCTCCATTTTTTACTTATTCTGCTGTTCATCGTAATGCCTGCAACTCTCTGAGGTACCATAATTGTAAATCAATACTCACTTTACCAGTTGATCCGGTTTCATCATCGCATTCCGCATGCAAAACGATTCGTCTAATAAAATGTGAGAAGCTTGCGAAAATGAGCATCCCTCAGATTTCAACTCCTAGTTCAAAAGGTTCCATCGATAAGAGAATGAATAATTTTCCAAAAAGTAGAATCCAATTGATTGAAGATCTGCAAATAAAGTTTCAAGTATTTCTGTAAGTAATGATTTTTTAATATTAGAAGGAGACGCCGAGAAAATTATTCGCATCTCACTCAATCACAGAAAAAACTAAGTGTAAACTTTACCCGGAATTCGGGGAAAAGATTACCTGCAACAAAAATTACCCCATGTGGGTAAACTTTACCCGTACATCTAGGGTATTATTCTGCGTTTACCTACGTTCAGGAGTAATTGAAAATTTCAATGTTTACCCTGAAGGCCTGGTAAATGTCATATTGAACTTTTGACAGTTCCAACGATTCGGCAAAACAGCCTTTATGAAGCCGCACTTATCCGATTTGGCTGTTACACCAACCATCAGCTAACTTCACTTCAGCGATCAAAGCTAGTGGCTTCCAATTTTCAAGACGGTGGTGACAACTTTCATGAGAACAAAAGACAGTTTCTGCCCATCGAGGGTAATATTTGTGTTTTACCAATACGAACAGGTAAAAATACGAAATTACCAGCAAAACTATTTACCCTAAGTTTTTTCTGTGATAACAAGTGCATTAACATAAGTGTTACATTTGATCATGTATTTATTTTGAGTACTGAATCAAAGAAATTATATTTCCTATAACACAACGTTTTGATATGACTAAGTGAGTACCAAAATACGCTCCTTGTATTTTTTTAAGAAATTAAGATGGCAGTGGTCAAGAAAGAGCAAACATGGCTCCATTTACCTAATTTTGCGTTCTAAGATCAGAGTGGGTTCCGAAACTCGCTCATTGAAGGGACCGGGAAGAAGCAAAACTAGCTCCTTTCATCTGCCAATGGATTTTGGTAGTAAAACTCGCTCCTTGCAGTGATAACCTGTCCGAATGAAACCTTACGCGTCAGTTTGCTAGGATCTTTTTGCTTTGAGTTTTTGCTAGCTTCTTTTCGTTCCTTTTTTTAAGTTTTCTGAATTGACATTCGAATTTCCGTGATAATTTCGGTGAAGGGAAAATTAAAAGAGCTCGCAAAAAACAAAAGAAACGTGGGTGCGTGGGAGAAGAACTTGAAAAAACTTAATCGGTAAGTTGATTGACTGTTTTGAAAGATGCCTGTTTACTTAGGTTGCTCAATAACGTTTCGTTCGAGTTTCTTTCATTATTCTGTCATTTTTCTAATGTGCACTCGTTACCTGATTCACTCGAGGTGCAAATTTGTTGAGTACCTGATCCAAAAATATTGTGATTGCTTAGTAGGTACGATAGTTAATTAATATAATTTTTATTTCATCGGCTTATAGTAATCGGTAACTTATATTTGAATATAAGATAGCATAAACTGATAGACTTTGGAATATCTTTTGGAATAGGTCTATCTTGCAGATTCGCAATTGAAGATCCTTCCATTTTTGATGTGTATAATTCAAAATTGTGTAGTTTTATATATTTTTTTCAGTTGAGCTTCAAAAAATTACGATTGATCACTCTCTAATTTTATAGATGAAAAAATAATGCATCAATATATAAAAGCCATCGCTAAAACTTATACATGGATAAAAGCATATTCAGTAATAACAGATAAGGGAACAAAAAAGGTTTTTCAGAGGATTCATTCTCTAACTGGTCTTTGGCACGATTTAGATTAGGTAAATTAATAACCTGCTGCACTGAGAAAAATTGATTATACGAACTGGATGATAGAATTAAAGAATAATAGAAAAGTATATCAGCGCGTATAATCTATAATATTTTCTTAATATTTGAAGATGTTACCAAATATAATCTCCAGACCATCATAATTAATAATCTCCAAATGTTAAATGCTTAAAACCCGATGTCATATCCATCCGCTCACATTGTAATAAGTAATAATTAAGTTATAAAATGATTATTAGTGCTAGATTACACTTGATTTGGATCTAGAAAATGGGTCAGTTCATATTTCTTTTTATTACACATCACTGCCCCTTGTACAAGTACAGACACTTAGCCTCCCTTACTTTTGTTTTTGTAGTATTATGATAGCAACTTCCCTGCTCATGGCGTGTTTGAACGTTGACACTTATTTCCATTTTTACTTCCGGGCTCATCTATCAACATTTTATATAGGTTGACAAATACTTTTGCACAAATTATTATGTATGTTTGAGGTTATCTAATAGATTATAATTATAATATGGATGTTAGATTTTCAAATCTTGTATTATAGATTTCATTATCTCAGATCATAAAGTTTTATAATACGAGATATTATTCTGTGATATCTATTTCTCAATATCTAGATATGGTAGTTTTAATAATCTAGATCGCTTTCCCCTAGTTAATAGTCCAAGATTATATCCGTTAACATATCTTTTATTACTGATGGGTATAATCCATTTTTCTCAGTGTGGTGAGCCAACACATATAGACCGAGCGAGGAGAAGTGAGTCAGATTGAATTTTGACAAATGTGGTACAACTTAACCGATGTATCACGTAATCTATTGACCGTAAAAATGAAGGTGAATTTACATGTATATTAGATTACTTCTATATATTGAGAACAACGGATTATACGAACTGGATGATAGAATTAAAGAATAATACACCGTATAAAATGTACATTAGCGCTTATAATCTATAATAATTTCCTAATATTTGAAGATGTTACCAAATGCAATCTCCAGATGTTAATTTCTTATAATCTGAAGACATTGAATTGTAACATCTCAGATTTTAAAATATACAGGCATATGTGCAGTCTCAGATGGTTCGTCGCATCGTGGCGCCTGTCGTATGCATTCGCTCGAATCGTAACAAGTAATAATTAAGTTATAAGATCACTATTAGTGCTAAATCGCATATGATTTAGATTTAGAAAATAGGTGAGTTTATATTTCTTTTCCTCACAGATCACTGTCACTTGTACAAGTACAGAAAATTAGCCTCCTTTACTTTCGTGTTTTTAGTCTTATGATAGCCTCTTTCCCGCTTATTGCGTGTTTAAAAATTGAAATTTTTTTCAATGTTTACTTCCTGTTTCGTCTATAAAAATTTTGTATACACTGAGAAAAATGGATTATACCCGGTAATAAAAAATATCTTACCGGATATAATCTTGGACTATTAACTATGGGACAGCGATCCAGATTATTAGAACTATAATCTATAGTTATTAAGAAATAGATATTACAGGATAATATCTTGGATTATTAAACTTTATAATCTGAGATAATAAAATCTAAAATCCAAGATTTTAAAATCTATTATCCATATTAGAATCCTGGTCCATTAGATAACCTCAAATATATACAATAATTTTTGCAGACGTATTTATAAACCTATACAAAATTTTGATAGACGAGCTCGGAAATAGAACTGGAAATAAATTTCAATTTTTTAAACACACAATAAGCAGGGAAGTGGCTACCATGAGACTATACAGAAACGAAAGTTGTACTGTTACTTGTACTTGTACAAGTGACAATGATGTGCGATGAAAAGAAATATAAACTTACCCATTTTCTACATCTAATTCACGTGTGATTTAGCACTAATAATCATATTATAACTTAATTATTACTTTTTTCAATGCGAACGGACGCATATGACATGCGCCACGATGCGACGTACCATTTGAGACTACGCAGATGCTTGGATATTTTAAAATCTGAGATGTTACAATTTAATACCTGAAGATTATAATAATTTAACATCTAGAGATTATATTTGGTAACATCTTCATATATTAGAAAAATATTATAGATTATACGCGCTAATATACTTTTCTATATGGTGTAGGGGAGAGTGGGGTATGGTGTCAGGCTTTGAATGAAATGTCCTTTAAATTACAACTGAAATGTGATTTTGATTTTTGTATTATTTGGTGAGAAGCGCACATTATCAGGTTGCATATGTCATTACTTAAATCCGTTTTTTAACAGCGTCATTATTTGATATTTAATTAATTCGTTGGTTTTGCATTTGTGTCAGCATAACCCATACAATGGGGCATGGTGTCCATCATATTAGTCCCGGTTTATTTCATGAATATGAACGTTGTAGAATAAAAATCGTACAATATAATCATTTTTGAAAGCATAATGTAACAAAAAAAAATTACTTGAGACTTGGTCAACAATAAATGAATGGTTTCTTATCAATCACAGTAAAGTATGTCGCAAACCCTAGTTATAACCTCTTACTCCTTGAAGATTCTATTCGCCGTGTAAAAAGATCTGCATTTGGCTTCAACAGATATCTTGTTCACTGAAAGGTACCAAAGGCGCCAAAATTCAAAACAGGCATTGATCAATAATATTCGAAATCCTATTTATTGAGTTATTGTTCAACCCATGTAATTAGGACCACCCTAATAAATAAAGAAAATTGTTTGTATAATCCATTTTTCTCAGTGTAGGAGAAAAGAGATTCAGTGGAAGAATATATATAGCATTTAGTATTAAAAAATGATAGACGTTACTAAGTTAATCGGTGTCAGTACGTTTATTGATACAATTATTATTTCTGACAATATGTAACATTTCTTTGAATGTGCGTTTTCTGTACTTCCTTTAATTGTAAATTATTCTAACCTTACTGAAAATAACCGTATGGTCTATAGTGTGTGAATGAGCAACTGGAACTAAATCAATATTTAGGAGTATCCCAAAATAACTGCTGGATAAATTTGCATCAAATCAGAGCACATACTAATATTCGAGCTATACACAGTTTACCAAATTCGTTGATTTCTGTATAGACAATGCCTACTGTGTTTTCAAAGGCAAATATCATAAGCAGACTTTCGGTATGCCGATGGGATAGAAAGATAGAAAAATAAAAGATAGAAAGATAGAAAAATTAGAGTAGGATATATTTAAAAAACTAGCTTCTTCTTTATTCCATCATTTCTTTCATCTCCTCCAATTTCTCCTGCATATCACCGTTCACATAAACCCCCACTATCGTCCACTTCTCTCCTCCCATATTTACCTATTCTACTATTAATCCTTTTTTTCGTTTTTTCCTCTCTTTCTTGCCCTTCGCTGTTATACATTCGTGCCTTACTCCCATTACCATTCCTCCCATTGCTCTGCCTTTTTTATTCTTCCTCTTTGCATTTTGCACTTGCCATTTGTAACCTCTTGATAACCTTCCCCTTACTCTTTCCCATCCTTTTTCATTTAGCCACGTCTCCATCATTACTACTACATCTCATTGTGCCAAGTTTCTCATAAACTCCCTATCCTTTCTCTCCAATCCTGCCATATTCCAGTAACATATCCTCCCTTCTTCCCTACCTTCGTTTCTCGTCTCTCTTTGCTTCTTACTATTTCTTATTTTCCTTTCTCCCGTTCCTTTCTCTCCTAGTTTCCCGGCATCTCATTTCTTACTATCTCTTCCCTTTCTTCTATCCAATTCCACCATACTCCTTCTAGCTATATTCTGCCATACTTAACCCACGTTCTTTTTCCCTTACTTCTTTCCTATTCCGCTATTTGCCTTAACTTATACTGCATATTCCTTTCTACCCACCTCAAATCATCCTCTATTCTCTCCGAGCTTCCATATAACAACCTCTTCTTTGTCATCACTTCCCTTTTATGTTCCCATTTCTTTAGCTTCACTAGTACCATTTTTTCTCCTCTTCGCGTTTCCTTTCCTACACTTCGCATTTCCTCTATCTCTACTTTAGCATCTATCCTTTTTAGAACATTTTCCACTCCTTCTTTCAATTCCTTCCCTTCTAATCTTAGACCACTTATCACTATGTTTTTTTTTCTTTCTTCTCCTTCTTTCCTTTCTAATCTTCTTTCTATTTCCCTTATCCTTTCCCTCTCATATTACTCCCACTCTCCCCTACACCAAACTCCCGTTTTGATTTTTTGATCTTCACTATCCTACCTTCTAATTGTGCTACCTCTTCATTATGCTCATCCTATTTTTCTAATCTTTGTTCTAAAATCTGCATCCTTTTTTCTAAATTTTCGCTAACTTCTTCCCATTTTCGCATCTCTTTTCTAAGTTCGGCCATTTCTTTCCTAATTTCTTGTTTTATTTCCTCTCCTCTTTCTTCCTGCCGTTTTTCGTTCATCTGTATTACTTCTATCATCATTTGACGCAATTCTTCTAACTTTAACTTTTCCAATTCTATCGGCCCTCTATGTTTAACTTTCTCTTTTTCTTTCCCAATGTCTTTCTTCATCGCTCTATTTTGATCTTTTTCCGGTGGTGTTCTGATCATTTTCGGGGTTTTCAGGGTGGATGCTATATTCACATTTATATCGAAAGAAAATACTGACGAGTGATTAGAAGCTTTCAGTGCATACCATCCAAGGATCCAGTTCATCATTGAAAAGGAACTCAACCATTGGTTAAATTTTCTCTATGTCAATATAATCAGAGCTGAAGAAAATAAACTCATCACCGATTGGTATAGAGAAGAGACTCACTGACTCCAGATTCACAAATAATAGCATCAGTATCACCTTTAATTCACACTCAGAATGAACGATTATCCTAGTAACCTCAGTAAAAAAAGTAAACAAAATAATAGAATTTATAAACAGCAAGCACAGCACACTAAGCATTGCTGATGATAAACTAGATCTTGATCTTGAAAACATCGTGGTCTTCATTTTGTCAGATCACTTTCTAAATTTCACAAGAGAATCTACAAGCCCTATAAGGCCAATATTGTCTATAGTTATCATAAACACTCTTTCAGAAACTTTTCCAAAAATAAATGTGTTACTCATTTTGATTCAAGAAGACGCATGAATTTTTACATTCCACGTCAGTGTGGCTGTGCCTTTATTGGGCAAACTAGTAGGTACATCAAAGTTAGAATTAGAGAGCACACTATGGACTATATATTTATTTTTAATAACGTTAGCATGACAAAGCATTTCCATGAATTTTCTCTTTCTCTCATTACTTTCACTATGTAAAATTTCAACATTATCCCAGTCAAACTCATGGTCAATATCAAAAAATCCTCTCGTGTGTCTAGCAAGAACACTCTTATAACAACGTCCTAAACGGACATCACTTTTGTGTTCCTCCACCTAGTATTAAGAAGTCTGTCAGTCTGTCCCACGTAAGTAATCTTTCAGATCTTGCAAGTGATCTTGTAAACCACACCACCTTTTCCAAATTTATCTAAAGGATCTTTACCAAAAGTTATTATTGAATCCATTTTAAATGGTATACGAAAAATAGTATGAATATTCAATTCTTTAACGTGAATTGAATAGTTTTCGAAATTTGACCAAAAAAAGGAAGAACAAAAGTATTAAAAGAACTATATTCTCTCAATTCTTTCTGATTATCCGTAGATAAAATGTCACTTTGTTTGTTTTTGATTTGTTGCATTCTAATTGTGATATGTTGCTCAATCTACTTTTGTGGGTAATGATTAAGAAAAATAATATTCCTAACAATATTCAAATTCTCTTTGTGAAATGAAATGTGGGACAAGCCTAGAGCTCTGTCGACTAAGTTTTTGATTACTGTAATTTTGTTTTGAAAAGGATGAGCAGAAAAGAAATTTAAAATTAAAAAAAAAAAAAAATTTTGTTGTTGTTTTTTTTGTTGTTTTTAGGAATTACAATAGGAGCATTTTGTGGTGGTTTGACCAAATTTTATCGTTGAATTCTTGTTTTATTTTCAGGAATTCCATACATTAATAAAAAATTATTAAATGTTGTTGAATGATTAAGTAAAAAGTTTACAGCGTGATTTAAAGCTACGATACTTGGAAAATTATATTATTAACGCTGTGACTATTATTATTAGAAAAATATTAATACAGGTCTTAAATATAAAAATTAAACCAGAATTTGATTGCGCTGATATTTTCATGAATTTGTTTATAAAGAGAAATTTGGAAAAAGCATTGGACTTATTTTTTTTGAGCGTTGGTATTTATTAACTTTTTAAAGTTCGACGTAACCTCTTATAAGCAACTTTTCAGTCATTTTTTAGTATTGATTAATTTCACCATAACTTTAAAATAGCATGTAACTAAAAAAAGGATTTCATTTCTCTTTCCGAAAATGAATTCAACAACCGATAATTTATCATATTTTATTTAAAAATTGCATTAATCATGATTTTCATAAGGACAGCAAATGCATTTTGCGTATCCAGTATTCGAGATAGCAGACGATAAATCATTGTCTTCTGATCAGGTAGTGATTGTAAAATAGCCGAATGGGTAGCAAATAGTGCACGTAGCTTACAGATAGACAAAAGGGATTCCAAGTGACATACGTCGTTTGAAGTCAGGAATCAATGGCGCTAATACATTCCTTGCAAGTAGTACATTCGTTGTAAGTCAGACACAAGGGAATTATTTTTCTGTCTATTAAAGAAAGAAATCAGGGATGTTGATCAGTACATTCGCTTTGAGTAGATATTAAGTATAAATCACAGGGAGACTGTAGATCAGGGAAAACCCGGAAATCAGGGAAAAGTCAGGGAATTTCACTGATTAGCGAAAGTCAGAGAGTAGTCAGGGATTTTGAAAAAAATCTTTTGAAATTCAGGACATTTCTATAAGAGACATTTTAGTTAAATGTCCAGGATAGTAAATTTGAAATTTTTTAATTTTAGTTAAAATTTTTTTATTCCGTTCATACAAAATCCTATGTTAAAAAAGTTACAAGATGGAGATTCTGGAATTTGAATATTAATGGTTGGGGCAAATCAAATTTGTTTTTTAATAATTCAATGTTTATAGTCACAGAAACTGTCAGGGTAGCCACTGTACTACGGATTAATTATAAGCTGTAGGGTATATGTGGGGTAATAAACCAAGGGGTAGAAACGAAGCTTTCTGAAAACACATCCAGCCTCGCTTCCTGCTTTGGGAATCGAACCCGCGCCAACGCAGCGTGGCTGCCAAGGCTACAGTCGTTTGAACCACGAAGACTCCCTACAAATGAGAAATTGTTTAGGGCAAAATTAGAGAGCTTTGAAAAATGAAATTTTGCGACCACCCTCATATAATATTCTTGTTCGTGATTGATTTGCCTTGCATTTTTATTTATTTCCTCCTGCAGGTGCTTTCCACCTGACGATTATAATTTTAGTTAAAAATTTTATTATTTGGCTTAAAATTCAACAGTTTTGTTGAAAAGTGATCCTTTTTGGTTGAAAATTCAATTATTTTGCTAGAAAATTAATTTTAGTTGAGAATTCCTCTCGTTGGTAGAAACTTTCGTTTTTTAAATTAATATATTTTTTTAATTGAAAATTGATCTATTTCAGCTTAAGATTAATCATTTTACTTAAAAATTCTTCTTCTTTGGTTGAAAATTAAACTACTTACTTAAAGTTTGAACTACTTTCTTGAAATAATTTTTTTTGTTAAAGTTTCATCATTTTAGTTGAAAATTCATATCCTTGGTTTTAAATTCGTTTTCCTTTGTTTTAAATTAATTTTCTTAGCCAAGAATGTAACTTTTCAATTTTTTGTTTGAAATCAACTTTCTTGTTTGAAATTCATATTTTCAGGTTGGAAATTCAAATGCTCTACAGAAAATTCGTCTTTTGGCATCTTTTTTTCTTCTTGACTGAAAAATCATATTGGCTGAAAATTGGACTTTTTGGTTGGAATTTTCTTCTTTTTACTCAAAACTTAACTTCTTATTTTTTGTTGAAAATTGATCTCCTTTACATGAAAATTCAATAATTGGTTTGACAATTCATCTGTTTCCGTAGGAACGTCATCTTTTTTGGTTGAAATAGCATGAAAACTTCAAATATTTTATTGAACATTTTTTATGTTTTACTTTAAAGCTTATTTATTTGGTTATGTAAGTGCCACTATTTGGTTAAGAACTGGAATATTTGGTTGAAAATTGAACTATTTGGTTGAAAATGCAACTGTCTTTACTTAAAGGTTCATTTTTTTGGGGAAATTCGTCTATTTGGTTGGAATCTTTGTAGAAAAAAATGCAAGTATTTCGTTAAAAATTTAATTATTGTGTTAAAAGCATAATTGTTTCGTTAAATTTTAAGTGATTTTTTAAAAAGTTATCTTTTTTGTCATAAATTCAACTGTTATGTTAAGCATTCGTCTATTTAAAGAGAACATTCGTCCTTTTGAACCAATAATCACTTTTATTTGTGTGGCTGTGTAATTTATTCTTTTTTTCTTTAAATGTCAACTGTCTTCTAAAAATGCAATTGCTTGTTTGAAAATGAAACTGTTTCAAGTTCAAGTTTAATCTTTTGGTTGAAAATGCAAAATTATGGTTAAAAATTCAACTATTCTGTTGACAATTTAATTATTTTTCTGAAAATTTAACAATTTTGTTAAAAAATCATCTTTTCAGTCGAAAATTAAAATGTTCTTGCTTATTAGTGACCTAATAAGTGTCAGGGAATGCACATAGCTACAGTCAAACACATACATACACTTTACAGTTATATAAAAGAATATTTTTGTGAAAATATCCTCAACTGAAATTTTTTTGTTATCAAGAAAACGTCTTAGAATGTAAATTACTTAAAATTGTTGAGGGTCTTCAGAGAGGAATATTTATATAAAATATTATCATTACTCCTTTGAAAAATTTGCATTATCAATTTTGTCTGAAGAGTTTAGTTACGAAATGCAAGGAATCGGCGGACGGAAAAAGGAAAACATCGCTCGTTTTCCTGCACTTTCCTTGGTTTCACCGGAGAGTCCCATCAAGCCTGAGGAGTTTCCTGTCGTAGTTAATAGAACGTCAAGAAATTCAAAGTCATTACTGAATCTTCACTCCAGGAAATAATGTGTGATATGCTTGAAACCAAATATATTCCATCTTGAAGCTCTTTTCCGAGTCAAGATAACATATTATGAAGAAATCCTTGCCTAGTTAATATAGCTTGTCGTCTCAGAATTTTCGGAACCGATTTTCCTTGAGTTAGGAGAAGTATAAAACTTTTAGTATAAAAAGTATAAATATATATAAAAAAGTATAACGATTATTCGTATTCCATTTTTTCCGATTTTAAGCTATACCTTTAATTTTGTATTATTCAACTATTTAAGAATTTGAAATTTTAATGTTCCAGAATTAGATAAATTATAATTTTAGACCATTTAAGTATCATGCAAATTTGGAAGAATACCGTTAACTCAAAAAACTTAAAAATGATTTTTTTATATCAATGAGATCCTAAAAGAGAAATACACCTAATTATGTAAAATAAAATAGAAAATAGAAGGCCGAATACGTCACAGAAAATGTATCAAGAACAGCCTCAACTCGGAGATAATGGCACTGTAAATTATTTAACAGCTTTTTGGTGCTGAAATAATTTGGAAAAGCATCGCAACGAGCTAGTGGCGTTCCTCCGTAATATTGAGAAGTCATAAAAAAATTTTCGTTTTAAAAACACCGAAACCGGATTGATAAAAATAATCAATGTAAAAATGAATATTAAAAACTGTCTACTGGCTATTAAATGCAGGATATCGAAATATCCCGGAAACAGAACAAAAACAGTGATATATAAAAAGTTTCTACCCCTCGTGCCAAACAATTTCCACTTCTTCTAGAAAAATGTAATGGTTAATAATGATCTAGCTGATATTGTAAAATCTATCGAATAAGGATGTATATTCAGATTCATTTAATTGCAACCTTATTCAGATTAAAAGGTTACTGAAATGAAAAATTCTAGTTTCATAGCAAACATATTTTTAGAATAATTTTGTTCTCAAATGTAAGCACTCGTTTAGATTTTCTATATATTTTTTATACCTTGAAACATGCTTTTGAATTTTTGTGTTCCTTCTATTAAACTGAAATTGTGCACAGTAATAAAAAATCAGCATTCAACATCACATCCACAATACGGGGCAATAGAGGTAACTTCGATAACGAAGTTAGTGTGATTAATAGACAATTTTGAATAAAAAACAAATTCGCTATTAACTTGTTTATTGGATGCGTATAGTCGGCCCAACAAATTGGTGAAGTAGTATCCCACTTACCCTTGTCGACCCTATACTTGTTTCCAACTGTTTAATAAATTAATAAGGTTTGCCAGATAATTATATAATTGTGGTTTTTATCCACAAAGCAATGTATAGAAAAAATATCAATGTAAGAATTTAAGAGAAATAATCATTCAAATATCATTACTTAAATATCATTACTTATTGATTTTGTAAAAATAATTGAGGCTAAAAGCAAATTAAATTTGGAATAAAATGAACAATTATCTCTAAGGCAGGAAAGTCCATGCAATAATTTTTAGTACACAAATCATAAAATCAATAAGATATATTTTCAGAGCGGAATAGATTACGACGAACAAATGTTATGAAAAAGGCTAATTGACGTTTCCGAGATGTGCGGTTAGATTTTGGAAAGCCAAATTACGGAAAATGGTTTAATAGTGAACAAAATAAGGTAAATAAATGATGAAGTAATGATAAACAAGCATATTATGGTTTGACAGATTTACAAAGACAAACATTAAATTATCAGTTCCGATCAACAGAATAATATGACCAATAAAATTATAGAAATCTTTGTACGCAACATCCAAAGGATGATGGATAACCAGTATTAGAAAATAGGGCTCATGAAAGCCAAGAAGAACCATCTGCTTTCGTACCAACAAAACGAATATGCAAACTCGTTGAACTTTCGCTCCGCGTTGACCCATCATCAAATTAAAAAATTCCCTAGCATCTTACTAAATTAGAGAATGCCACTACCTGAGTGACATAATGCAGTTGAAGAAATGAGAAACACGACGCCATGCTGAAAATAGACATTGAACCGAATGACGCGACAATTACAGTAAAAATATTCTCAACAACACTTGTACGAGACAAGTATCAAATATTAATTCACAAAATAATAGAACATACTTAATCGAGCCTCTCGAAATACGAGAAGCGTGGTGTCAAGGTAATTACAATGTAACTATCTGCGATCCAGACAGGCGCTCCCAACTTTCCCTAAACTTGAAATTATTGTCTCGAAAAGGTAATCGTGCGGTCGAATCAATTTAAATCGAGACTCACGGTTCCATATCACACACATATCACAAGTCGATGCGAGAAATGGATCAAAAGGATGCAACGTTTTGATACCTATATTCATGATCAACTTGATTCAAATTTCGAGATAAATTATCTGTCATATAATTTCTACTACTCAACACATTATAAAATTATTTAAACCTCTTACCTGAATGATAATAAATTTGTGATGATTGTCTAAACTTAAATTATTAATCAAATTTTGAAAAAAATCATTTGCTCAGCTCCGTTTATTTAAATTTATGATTATTGAGGTTTTCAATGTTTGTTTACAAATGTCAGAAAGGAATGTTTTTAGAAAATCGTCAATTGACATTCTGTTTCGCATACTGATGCTAATACGCCTTGAAGTTGTTCTCCTTAATTTTCATTGATCCTCTCAAGCGAATCACATTAAGTTAAAATTGTAGATCAAAATAGCTGCAACAATTTTATACCTCAAGCTTTGGTGTGATGGCTCTAAGCATTCCTTATGAATTGTAAAGCTTTTGGAATTTTAAACATTAGGTCTTGAAAATTGTTCGAAAACTTTGTTTCCATCGTGTGCGAAACTATGCATGTAGCCGACGTTTCGTGAACATTGAAGTTCACTTCTTCAAGGCTGACCTGAAACTTAAGTTTCAGGTTATGTTGTTCTTATATATGTATTCTCTACGATGTCTGTGATTGGCCAGAGCGCCTCATGGTGGGGACTGCTTAAACTTGATTGGCCAATCAAGTCTTTTTTTAAAAACCCGGGAGGACGGAAAGCCAAATCTGATTGGTATTATATCCATTGTCCCTATTGATGTTATTAGGGTATTTTTAGATTTCGATTGCTTCTCTATGTTTTCTAGGAAAAATATTGTACGTCTTTGCGATGAAGGTTATTTTGTCAAATAAAATGCAACGTCCTGTTTCGATATGATGCTCAGCTACTGCTGATTGCGTGAAATGTTTCAGCCTGACTTTTCTCTCATGTTCCTTTACACGTTGACTTACTGCCCTCTCGGTTTCTCCAATGTAGACTTTGCCACAAGAATAAGTGATTTTATATACTCCCGGATCACTGAAAGGTTCTTTTTTATCTTCAGGGTTTTTTAAAAGTTGTCCTATTTTTGCAGGTGGCTTGAATATAGTTTGGATATTGTCTTTGTTGAGAATTCTTCCTATTTGTTCTGTGATACCTTGAATGTAGGGTAGGATCACAGGCATCGTAGATAATACATATATAAGAACAACATAACCTGAAACTTTAGTTCAAGGTCAGCCCTGGAGAAGTGAAATGCAATTTTCGCGAAATGTCGGCAACATTCATAGTTTCGCACACAATTGAAACCCGAAAAATCT
>CAKNXH010058974.1:54233-114432 GCA_932178445.1 Andricus quercusramuli
AAATTTAAAATTTAAAATTTAAAATTTAAAATTTAAAATTTAAAATTTAAAATTAAAGTATGAATTTATTATAATGAATCATTGTGAAAGTATTGAATCTTTTATTAAAGAACTCTATGGGGAGAGTTTTTTTACTAAAACTAACACTTTTAGTAAGCTCAGGTCTTCTCAAGCTAAGCTACTAACATCTTTAGCTTTCTTGAAATGGTGCAGGGACAATGACATCGTTGACATCGTCCCGAAATTCTTACAGTTGAAAACCCATTTGGGAACATTTAAATTCAAATCAATTCTACATAAAACAAGTTTGCTTCTCTTAAAAGAAAGAATACAACATAGCCAATTTGCCTTGCACACTACCTCCAAGAAACTATTAAAACTTCACGTTTTCCTATCAAACACTCTCAGATTTGACATTTGGTCCACATTGGACTGCATATCATTTGACCCATCCCAACGGATTAAAGACTTTTGCACTGAGAATCAAAGAATAAAATTTGACAAATTACTTCCAGTAAAGCACGCACCATTAACTAATACAGTAAAAAACATCTTTAACCATCCTCTCAGCAATGAAATGATTTCAGCCTTATCTAAAGGACATAATTTTGCAGTCGTTCCCTCCAAAATCCCAAAAGAAGAAATCATCAGTAATTTGGAATCCACAATATATACCCTTCCACCCGAAAAAGCGAATGTCATACGGGCAGGACAGCCAACATTTTACGCGAAGCCCAACTTCCCTCCTCAAACTTAACAAAACAAGAAAAAACAGCTATTAAAGAACTCAATCAGAATAAAGACATCATAATATTACCCGCAGACAACGGCAACACAACAGTATTAATGAATAAAGAAGACTGTAACAAAGAAATCATGGACCTTCTTACTGACGATACATATAAAAAAAACTTGAAAAAGACCCAGCAAAAACAATAGTCATCAAAACAATAGCCATAAAAACAAAAAGCCTCCTAAAAGACTTAAATCTTTACAGCTATACAATATCTAAATTAAAACCTACTAATCCCATCTCTGCAAAACTTTATGGACTCCCAAAAATTCACAAAAACAACATCCCACTCAGGCCGATCGTCAGCGCAATAAACTCACCAACTTACAACCTAGCACGTTTTCTCGCCAAAAAACTTAAGCCTTTCACAGGAAACTCTATCACACACGTCCAAAACACTTTTGACTTTATCAGAGAAATACAACAGACTCACATTCAACCCCAAGACATCCTAGTAAGTTTCGACGTAGTATCTCTCTTTACAAAAGTACCAATCTCTGATACAATTGATATTATTAAATCCTTTCCAATCTTCCCCTCCAATCTCACACCCTTAACGGAACACTGTCTCACTAATACCTACTTCTCTTTCAGTAACCAATTCTACGAACAAACCTCAGGAGCAGCAATGGGATCTCCAATCTCACCTATAATGTCCAACATTTTTATGGAAAATCTAGAATTAAAAATCTTTAACAAATCCAAGCTTGAACCGGAATTTTGGTGCCGTTACGTTGGCGACACATTTGTCATCTGGAGACATGGACTAGACGAACTAAACAAATTTTTCGATTTCATCAATCAAATACACCCTAATATCCAGTTCAGTATGAAAATTGAACAAAACGGAAAATTACCTTTCTTGGACTTACTAGTTTGTAAAAGATCCGATAACACATTAGGACATGAAGTTTACAGAAAACCCACGCATACAAACAGATACCTGTATGTCTCCTCCCATCACCACCCATCTCAAAAGCAATCGGTCATCAATTCCCTTGTATCCAGAGCTGTATCCATAACAGATAAAGATAACTTACAAAAGGAATTACAAAATGTTAAAGAAATCCTAATACAAAACGATTACACAAATAAACAAATTAATAAAGCAATAAGAAAATACACTCAAGAAAACAAGTGAACACAACCTACTAAAGAGAGAGAGAAAAAACGACTACCATCCTTCACTACATTCAAGGTATCGCAGAACAAATAGGAAGAGTTCTCAACAAACAAAATATCCAAACTATATTTAGGCCACCTGCAAAAATAGCACAACTTCTAAACAACCCTGAAAATAAAAAGGAACCTTTCAGTCATCCGAGAGTATATAAGATCCCTAGTTCTTGTGGCAAAGTCTATATTGGAGAAATCGGGAGGGCGGTAAGTCAACGTGTGAAGGAACATGAGAGTAAAGTCAGGCTAAAACATTTCACGCAATCAGCAGTAGCTGAGCATCATATCGAAACAGGACATATCATTCTATTTGACAAAACAACCATCATCGCAAAGACGTATAATATTTTTCCATGAAAACATAGAGAAGCAATAGAAATCTTAAAACACCCTAATAACATCAATAGGGACAATGGATATAATACCAATCCGATTTGGCTTTCCGTCCTCCCGGGTTTTTTAAAAAAGCCTTGATTGGCCAATCAAGTTAAAGCAGCTTTATTATGATGAATGACCATGAAAGTATTAAATGTATTATCTTACCATTATTAAATTTGTTAGAATTCCCAGAATTAAAAATGTTGAAAATGTTAAAAACTTAAAAAAATGTAATTGGAATTTTTTCAAGTTACCTGAGTTGGAAAACAAAGTCGAAGTTAAAAGTTTGAAGTTACCAACAGTGTCAATTGCAAATATTCAAGATTGGACATTTTTTATTTCCAAAGCAGTTGAAATTGAACAAGTGAAAATTTCAATTTTTCAAACATTCAAACTGTTTAAATTTCGAAAATAAATAAGTAAAAATTCACCTAAATCATTTTTTGGTAACCATTATTGTGAAATTTTTATGGTTTAGTTGAGTTGTTTTTGAATCCACAAAAATGCTAATTTTAGGACTTGGCATTAGTGTAGCACTAGAAAAAAAATTAGGAAATTGCTTCCATAAAATATATCTAATCAAGATAATAATTTCAAATCCTGATTTTAAACATAGTGCATTTATCTTGCACAAGCATTAACTATGGGTTATTTATGTTCTTTGGTTTTCGTAATATCTACACTTAAAAAAGAATCCTACAATATAGTAAATTTGAAATACTTTCCTGGATGTCTAGAAATTGGGAAGAATCTTGTCGGCTCGTAAAACACTTGATATCTCTTTAAAGAGAAAGAGAAATAGAGGATGGACTTTTCTCCAGATGGAAGAACCGCAAGATCACAAGAAGAGTTATTTCCAGAGAAAACTTTGTGGTATCTGCTTGTCTAGGTTGTAAACTTTAAACAGTGAATGCTGTGTGTCGTTGGAATTTTTATCAGATACCTCAATATGTTGCACAATTTTTCGCCTGGTTTCATTCTTCTTCGGGGAGTTCTTCAATTTTTTACAACTTCTTCAATATTAGTCAGAAATTCTGGCAGAGAAAAATTTGTATAAAATAGTAAAAGTAATCAAGACTTTACAAATATTTTGAAATCAAAATAATAAAATTACCAAACAAAACACTATGTGTCGAAAAAACTCCGCAAAGTACCTGCATGGATTATAATATTTTATTTATTCATGTTAATGGTAATCAAACTTGTAACATACCAGGTACGAATAGTAGAAAATTTATAAATGGAAGTTTTTTTTTAATAAACGAGATTAGTTTGATGAATTTTTTTTGTTAAAAAGAATTAAATGATATTTTAGAGCAATAGAAAAAATTGAGCGGCCCATTATTGGGTTCGTACAATCAATAAAAGTGTGACAGTATAGGAATTATAATAATAAATTATTATATTACAGGCCTTTTATGTATTTTTTCCGAGGGGTACACAACTCCTGCAATCGGTGTACACAGTTCATTGCAATCACCCTGTTGTCACCTTGCAATCACTTCAATCGCATTGCAATTTTACAGTGCAATCATGCAATCGGTGTACACCGAATTTTAAAGTTATGAACCCCTCGATTTTTTCAGTTTTGATCATTGTCATCATTCCTTTTATTTAAAAAACACTACTATTTATAATATTTCTATCATTCGTACTTGTTTTTTTTATTACCTTTAACTTCAGCAAGGATTTGAAAAATAAAATATTAAAATTCATACAGGTACTAGCGAAAGTTTTTTCACATTGCAATACAGTCAACTTTTTCCAATTTTTTTTATTTCAAGTACTGCGGATTTCTCAAATGTTCAAGTAATGCCAATAAAACTTACGAAATAATTATTGTCTACAATTTTCTCCAAATATCTGGAAAAAACTTTATAATTCATTCTGTCAAAGTTTTGTGTCTGCATATTTTGAAACTTTGGTAATTTTTGTATATGAATGCAAGCCTAACTCTGTGTTACGTACACGTAACTCAGAGTGTTAACTCAATGTGTTACGCACACGTAACTCAGAGTGAGAGAAAAGTGATCCATACACGTATATAGATCACTTTTTTTCCTGAAAAAGCAAAAGTACACCTTATTATATTTATGCGGGTTTTGGCTGTCGATGTGTCTCACAGTGGGAGGAAATGCACTTTTTGCATTTAAAAATTTCCAGAGCCTCCAATTTTGGTCAGAACTTTCGTCTCCTCTATTTGTTTATTGGTAATTTTTCCACTAAAAGTATGGAAAACCTGAATTTTTACGTAATAATTTTGTACCCCTCAATAACTGCTTATTTAAACGTTATATCTCCTTAAATGAATATTTCGGAACTCACAGAATACGAATAATTTGTTTATTATTCCATTTAATTGTTATACACACATTTGATGAACAAATTTGCAAATAGTCCTATTATCAGCAAAAAGAAATTATATTTTCTAAAAGTGCTTCGCAATAATGTAGGAATGATATTTAGTCACAAAAATAATTAAAAAGTTAATAATAAACATTTTTATAAACAATTATTTTAGCAACATTAAATTTAAGGATTCTTAAAATTATAGGTTATTTTAATCGCCGAAACAGCTGCAAGTATTTTTTCAAATTATAAATCTTTGATGATATTTGGTCAAATATAACAATACAATTTTTTTTAAATGATTGAATAAACAAATTAGAAATTTTGGCCCTTTCGCGTAGAAAAAAAATGTTTTTTGGCCCTGAAAATGTTTCAAACTATTGAATGAATAAATGTCTGAATGACTGCTAGATATAAAAATATATGAGGAGTTACCAATAAACATTGCGATAAACAATTCTCGTGACAAAATATTTATATTTAGGTTTTTTCAAATTTTAATTTTCTTCCTTTGCTAAAATGGCTACAGATATTCCTAAAAATAATGTATCTCTCATAATATTTAGTGAAATATAACAATCTGAATGTTTATAAACAATTAAGATAAACAAATTCCAAATGTTGACAGTTTTACTTGTAAAAAGTTGGGTTTGCAATCCCAATAGCATGAGAATGAATCACAACACTGCATGTTAAGATTCACTCAATGAAAAATCTTTTAAAAATAACCCACCGACTTGGTAGGCAAACCCGAAATTTTTCCAAGATTCTTCTCAGAAAACGGGATTGGTAATGGATGCAGAAAAACAAGTCCTTTTTCATGAATTTGTAATGTTTGAAAGATTTCTTCTTTCGTAGCTGATGCAGGGATCCGAACTTACTAACAGTTTTTGTGCTAAATCAGTGTTAGTAGCAACACGAGAAAACTTGCCTGAATTGAACTCTCTAATATTCTGTAGTCTCTATTCCGAGCTTCACCTACTTCTTCGGAAGGCTATCCAATCAGTAGGAGAAAATGTTTCAGAACATCAGGTCCATGTAATAATATCTGATGGACGGTTACAGGCATGAGGTACCACTGGTATAAACGTACGAACAGTTGTGCTGTCTCCATAGTATATGTTTCAAATGCTTCCAAGTCAGTAGACTCTGTACTTGTCAACTTGTGCAGAATGTACGCAAATCTGTCCACCAACTCCAACTCTATCCCTGTAATTTCTGCTGTTAGTTCAGTGTCTACAAAAAACGTTCCTCCGGTATTTCCATCATTGGATGTGCCTGAGCCTTGTTTTACTGCCTATATTACTATATATTACTATATATATTATTATATTATATTTACTGCCTATATATGACGAAAAGCTTTGCAAAGTCGAGTTTTTGCTTTCTTTTGCAAATCTTTATATACATCCATACCTACTCGCCATTTCCCAAAATCGAGTCGACAGGCTGTATGCAAAATATTTTCCATGAAGTGAATCCTAGCATAGTGTTGAGAATCCATAATCATATGAATTGATATCTATAATTTTGCCTTTGACTTTATCTAAGTCATTCATCTCTTTATTTGTAGCTTGACAAATGTAGCAAGTCATAGATGATGAAGGTCCAGGAAGATCCAGGCAAACTTTTTCGTCCACCATCGTCAACTTAATATCAGGTTCTATCAGAAAAGTACCGGAATCGTTTTTCATAATTGTGGGCTTCATTTTATCGACTTCTTTTTGAAGGGATGATAATACTGAATTGGTTTTTCCTGGGGTTTCTTTTGGAAATTTATATGTTATTGGCCTGCAATATGGTGTTGATGATAGATTAGGATTTTGCCACACTTCAGAATTTACTGAATCCTCTAAGCGAAGTCGCAGTGATACTATGGAAACCGTGAAGATCCTATTATCCACCATATCTGGATCATTTTTCTTTTGATGTATAGTCGCATCTATGTACCTTGCCGCTGATGGGACCGTAGGGGAGTAATTTTCGTGGAAACGATGTTCTCCACTCTCGAGCCTGACCGGTGCTCGATGCAATTTGTTTCGCTCTCTGTTAACGTTGCCACGTGCATCAGCGTGCAAACGCAGTGAAGCAAAACAGCTATCAATATCTTCGATGTTAAATTTTCGGCAGTTTTCAATGAAAAATGAAAGATGAATGATAAGATTTCAAAATCCTGTTGAAAACCTCATTAAAAAAATACATAATGACTTTTTGCATTTGAAAATTACGTTGAAAGATCTAAAACATGGACGGCAACGTAAATAGAGAGAGAAACAATTTTCGGACCACGAGCCAACGTGGTCGTGGTGGGGGAAGAGCTCGAGCGGGAATAAGGGGAAGCATCAAGGTAAAATGAGGCCAGGTAAGTAGAGGCGACGTACTTGCTTTGGCTTGAAGAAAAATCGCAACAGTATTTCAAAATTAACTTAAGGTTATTAGGTTCCTTGTACCAATCAATGGAAGAGAAATATATTGAAAATCCGAGATATCGTATGATCCAATAAAGATTCCAATCCGATTGTAAAACCCTTTTCCGTTACTTTAGTCGAATGTGGACAACACTTTTATTTAGCTTTTGCCAGATTGTCGTATGATGGGTAAATGTAAGCATTTCTCTTTTCTGCCTGCATATTGATCATGTGATACTGACTTTTAGACAAGTCAGCTTCCTCTATTAACGCCAAAGCTTTTTCTGATTTGTAAGGAATCGGGCAATCATTCATGTTTTTATTTTGATCGAAAGGTTAAATTTAATTATTGAATTCTGATATTTTCTTCCTATCGCATATATTTAGCCAGCGTAAGAAAGCCTCTCTGTTTCGATGTCAGTATATTTTTCCCAGATATCGGTTAATCTCCATCGTTTTTTCGGAGTACAATAATCTACAATATCATCTGATTTAGGCCTTTCGCATTTGTCATAACTTTCAGCATGGAATGACACGATAAAATGTGTTTTCAACCAATCTGCAAACTTTTTTGAAACAAGTTTTAGTAAATGATGTACTGTGCCATTTCTTTTAAGATGAGAGATGAAACAATTATTTAATTTGTTTTTAACCTTTTCCAATTCTTTGGCGTTTAAATTAAATTCTCTTCTTGAGTACTGCGCCAAATCTTCCACACCTCCATTGGAATTGGAAATTAAAAAATCGGAAAATTGGAAAAAAAATTAAAAATTTCTAAAAATATTTAATAATGTATTTTCATTAATATTTGTGACTAACTTAGACTCACAACTTATTCCAAAGCAATTTCGATTGAAAGCCAGATTTTTTGCTACGTGAAACTACGAGAATTTGACATTTTTTATCCTAATTGTTTATCAAAATTTAGATTGTTACATTTCACCAAATATTATCAAAGAAATATTTTCAGGAATATCCGTAAACAATTTGGCGATCAAAAAATTTTAATTCGATAAAACCTTAAATTTAAATATTTTATCATAAGAATTGTTTATAACTTGCTTATAACAATGGTTCTTGTCAACTTTTCGAATTTTCGTGTGACTATCGTCATTCTTCCAATAGTTTCAAACATTTCCAGTTGAACACAATTTTTTTTCTATGCGAAAGGGCTGACATTTCAAATTTCTTCATTTAATTTGTTTATAAAATTCAAATTGTCATATTTTACCAAATATTATCTATGATTTATATTTTCAAGCAATGTCTGAAGTCGTTCTGACCATTGAAGAAAATTATCATTTGAAAAACCTCAAATTTAAATATTTTGTCAGAAGAATTGTTTATAGCAATGTTTATTGTAAAATTCTTGAATATTTGTGTGACTATCGTCATTTGTTCAATAGTTTAAAACATTTCTAGTGCGAAAAAATTTATTTTTTACGCGCAAAGGCCACAATTCTAGATTTCTCCATCTAATTTGTTTATGAAATAGCAATTGAACCGCTGGATTCTGTAAGGGCATATCAAATTCAGATGGTCGTTCCGGTTGGCCCCTTTTGTCTTTAAAATCGATTCTACAAAATTAAATTTTTGAAATATATAGCTTTAAAGGAAATTTCATGGCACATCTTTTATCTATCACAAAAAAGTTGTATCTTTTACGGTTTCTGAAAGAAAGTGAAAGAACTGGATTTTGTGAAAAACAAAATTTAATAAATATTTTGACTCTAACTCGCTCTAAAACACAAAGTTCTGAATATTTTCACATGAAAATTGGAGGAATTATGCTTTAAACTGTTTTGGAGATGATATGCTTCTTTAAAATCTTCTAATTTGTCATAAGAAAAACTTTATTTTTTTACCAAGCAGTATCAAAATAATTTCACGCAACTTTCAAATGCTTCGTTTATCGAGGAAAAGTATGACTTCAATAGAATAAATCGTTGAAAAAATATGAGCATTCAAACAGCTCGTCAAAGAGAGATCGAGCGCGTGAGAGTCCTGTCATATCTGACATATCCGTCATATCGTGAGCCGTCCTGTCATATCTGTTAGGAGAGAGAATTTTCGATCACATTGTTTATCTGGGTAATTTCAAGTGGATGAAACTTTGAGCGGATGAAATATTTATCAGGATATAATAAATTTTTTTTGAATTTTTACGGCAATTCGTCTCACCGTTAGAAAATCATAAGCATTTAATTTGCCTTTCTCGAGCGCTTGAGAGCACGCCGATTCTACTACGCCTAGTTTCTGCTGATTCTACTCGCTTTTGTTTTTTCTGCAAATTTCCCGCGTGCGAATTTCTTCAGAATACTTCCGCAGGAAAACATAAGGGAACTTATAGACTGATACCATAGCACATGTATATACGTATAGTTTCGTCTAAAGATGCCCGTGATCAGATATATACCTAGTTTTTTAATATATTCGAAGATTAAATTATATATACCTCAAACTGTTCAGCAACAAAATACATTACTATGTGAGTACTACATTTTTTGGGGCATTTTTTCATGTCTAGAATAGTTAGAAAACATTATGTCCTAGCAGCTACGACAGGACGGCGCGGCGGTGTTGTCGAGGCGCCGGAGCATTCTGACCTCTCACGCGCTCGATCTCTCTTTGACGCGCTGTTTGAATGCTCGTATTTTTTTAACGATTCATTCTATTGAAGTAATAGTTCTGAGAAAATTTCACCAAACCCTAGTAAACATTTCTTCCGCTGGAAGTTTGGGCTTACTAACAATTCCCTCGACAAACGAAGCGTTTGAAAGTTGCGTCACATTATTTTGATACTGCTTGGCAAAAAAATTAACAGTTTTTTTATAACAAATTAGACAAATTTGAATGGGCATATAATCTTCGAAGCAGTTTGAAGCATAACTGCTTTAATTTTTATGTAAAAATATTCAGAACTTTGTTTTTTAGAGCGAATTCAAGTCAAAACATTTATTAAATTTTGTTTTTCACCAAATCCAGTTTTTTCACTTTCTTTCAGGAGCAGCAAAAGATACAACTTTTTTCAAGAAGGCAAAAGATGCGCCATGAAGTTTCCTACAAAGCTATATGTGAATTTGATATGCCCTTACAGAATGCAGCGACTCAATTGGGATAGTTTACCAAATATTATCAAAGATTTATTATTTCAAGGAATACCTAAAGCTGTTCTCGTGATTGAAGAAAATTATAATCTGAAAAAAACTCAAATTTAAATATTTTGCACGGAAAATTGTTTATAAGAATGGTTGTTATTTTTTTAGTTACCTTTGTGATTATATGTCATTCCTAAATTAATACGAAACACTTTGAATAAAAAGAACCTTTTTCACCGATTAGAAGACTGTTTGTCGATTTGTTCATAAAATTGGTTTATAACAATTCAATGGAACAATAACGTCCGCGAAGCTCTTCAGAATATAATGCATTTTGATTTGAAAGAAATTATTTCTAATCGGATTGAAATTGAAGGCTGTGTACATTTTTGAACAAAAAAAAGTGCAATTGCAAATTTATTTCGTCCTGATTAATAGGGGAAAGAGTTGTTCGGCGTGCACAGGTTGTTAACGGAACATCTACAAGATTATTGTCTAAAATGCGTTATAAACCGTAAATATGTATAACTCTATTGTACGAACGTATTTTATAAAAGTTACATTTTTGAATTTTTTTGACAGATGGTAATAACAGGTTATTTGACTACCTATTTTTGACTAATATTTGAAAAAAATAAGTTAGGCAAACAATTTTTCGATCCTGTACTTACATTATGACAGCATTAGACTCATCCAATCTGTGGCAAGAAGATTTTTCACTCCTGAGTTGTCAATAATATTGAAGAAATGATTACGCGTGTACCTTGAAGGTACACGTGTGGTCACATAGATACATAGGGAATCGAAGGCCACTATTCTTAATTGCTTAATCAAAAACTTTTTTAATTTCGGATTTAACTACCCGAAAGGTTAAACTTTATTCACACACATCAAGCTTTTCAGGGTAATTTAAAAATGAGCATCTATACCACTTCAGAGTTTTTGTTTCCCTGTGGACACATTCCCCCTATGTAAAATCGTAAAATTTGATGTGATGGTAAAAGTTTTATAATCAAAGGAATAAAAGTATAGCTTGCATGTGACTTTTTTGAAGCGTTTTATTTTGGTTTGAATTTGATAAGAGCGCATTTTTTAAAATTTTTATTTAATATTTTCCAATTTTGCAGAAACTTTAAACCTAAATAAGTTCTACATACTCGCCAGATTTGTTTGAGATATCTCAAAAGTTGACTGAAAAATTTCACTTTCAGTGTTCAAAATCATTTATGTTACAGATAATAATTCCCGGTAGCGATTATTTTCTTTTTCGCATTTCGTCTTTCACGCTGTAAGATTATTTTTTTCTCGTATGGGTATTTAGAATCTTCTTCTACTGTTTGTAGTACTTGGCGGCGATTCACTACCGCAAATATAGATGTTTCCAGATTATTTTTATTCTGAAAAGTATATATATATAGAATTCCTGAAAATAAAACAAGAATTCAATGATAAAATTTGGACAACCACCACAAAATGCTCTTATTGCAATTCCTAAAAAACGAAATAAAAAAATTTGTTTCTTTGGACAAAAATAAAAAAGAGGAAAGAAAAATGAGAAGGCAACCAACCAAATCCGCTGCCTTCTCTTTTTTAATTCTTTCATCTTTTTTATTTTTATTATTATCAAATCACAATAAAAAAGCATGCAAAGTATTTACCAACGTTTCGGTACTCACACAGCACCCTTATCAAGGCAAGAAAATGGAAACAGGTGGGAACAGCGATCAAGCGACGACGCTATCCCTTCGATACCTGAGATCTGAATGTGGGTCAATAGGCCAATCGGTCTTAACAAACAAGAAATAAGAGAAAGTCAAGACTCATGAAAACTAAATATAATTAATCAAACTTGAATAACTTTTGTTTAATCTATCTAAATCAGTTTTTAAATTAATAGAGGACTTATTTTGTTTCTTAATATAAAGTATTTCCATGAATTCTCTCTTTCTCTCATTACTTTCACTATGTAAATTTCAACATTATCCCAGTCAAACTCATGGTCAACATCAACAAACCCTCTCGTATGTCTAGCAAGAACACTCTTATAACAACGTCCTAAACGAACATCACTTTCGTGCTCCTTCACCCTAGTATTAAGAAGTCTTCCAGTCTGTCCCAAGTAAGTCATCTTACAGATCTTGCAAGTGATCTTGTAAACCACACCAACCTTTTCAAATTTATCTAAAGGATCTTTACCAAAAGTTATTATTGAATCCATTTTAAATGGTATACGGAAAATAGTATGTATATTAAATTTTGTCAACATGAATTGAATATTTTTAGAAATTTGACCAAAAAAAGGAAGAACGAAAGCATTAAAAGAACTATATTTTCTCAATTCCTTCTGATTATCTGTAGTTGAAATGTTACTTTGTTTTTTATTGATTTGTTGAATTCTAATTGTTATTTGTTGCTCAACTAAGTTTTTTTGGGTAATGATTCAGAAAAAGGATATTCCTAACAATATTCAAATTCTCTTTGTGAAATGAAATGTGGGACAAACCTAGAGCCCTGTCGACTAAGTTTTCGATGACTGCAATTTTGTTTTGAAAGGATGAGCCTAGAGGAACACACAACGAGGTGTCATCAACATACCGATAGTAAAAGTGCAAAAACAAATCCAGCTTCCTGAAAGCGAAGACTTCCAAATCTTCCATAACCATTTCTGCCAAAATCGGAGAAATGACTGAACCTATGGGAGTACCAAACTTTTGCCTATAAAAAGATCCATTAAATTTAAAATAAGTTGAATTCATAATGAAAACTATCCCTTCAATAAAATCTTTTTGACTTAATCGAGTACGTGTCCTTATATTGTCCCATCTATTTAAAATTGCTTGTTTAACTAATTCAAGGGGTATATTTGGGAAAATTGCAACAACATCCAAAGAAATCATAACATGGTCATCAGGGACAGTTTTTTGAATAATATTTTTATGAAATTCCCAGCTTTTTTTAATATTGTATTTAGAAGTTGTAATTGAGTCTTTAGGTATCAAATTAAAGTTTTATCCTAAAAATTTCGTAGGAGTGTTAATAGTTGAAACAACAATTCTCAAAGGATAGCCCTCCTTATGAATCTTTCTCAAACCATAACATCTTGCAAGAACTGTGTCCCCAGTATTTACATCAGTCCATCTTATATCCTTTCCCAAAAGTCCTTTCCTTCCCCAATTGTCTAGCATCTTGAAAGTGTCTCTTCTTAATTGTTTTAACGGATTTTCACTCAATAATTCAAAGTTATCACGTTTGGAAAGTAAATCCTCCATATCCCTAATATAATCTGATTTCTTCATACAAACTGTAATATTACCTTTATCAGCATTCATGCAAATTATATCAGGGTTGTTCTTAAGGAAATCTTTTGTTACCTTGAAACCTTCAGAAATTTTACGATCAATACTACTAATGTGCAAACAATTCTTATCAACAAAACTCTTTAACAAATGAAAAACCTTGTTTCGGAAATCTTGTTGATCCAAAATTGGAACTTTGTGTATACTTGATTCAACATCTTTGACTATTTCCATAATTTGTTTCGATTTACTTTTTATCACATGGTTACTAAAACCTTGACCTAATCTGAGAATATCTGTAACTGAATCAGGAATTTGAATATCTGCTGAATTTGCAAACCAAGGATCAAATGATATGGACATGGATATGCATATGGATATGGATATGGAGGATTTACTTTCCAATCGTGATAACTTTGAATTATTGAGTGAAGGAAAGGACTTTTGGCAAAGGATATAAGATGGACTGATATAAATATTGGGGACACAGTTCTCGCAAGATGTTATGGTTTGAGAAAGATTGATAAGGATGGCTATCCTTTGAGAATTGTTGTTTCAACTATTAACACTCCAACGAAATTTTTAGAACAAAACTTTAATTGGATACTTGAAGACTCAATTACAACTTCTAAATAGAATAATAAAAATCTTATTCAAAAAACTGTCCCTGATGAGCATGTAATGATTTCTTTGGATGTTGTTGCAATGCTCCCAAATATACCCCTTGAATTAGTTAAACAAGCAATTTTAAATAGATGGGACAATATAAGGACACGTACTCGATTAAGTCAAAAAGATTTTATTGAAGGGATAGTTTTCATTATGAATTCAACTTTTTTTAAATTTAATGGATCTTTTTATAGGCAAAAGTTTGGTACTCCCATAGGTTCAGTCATTTCTCCGATTTTGGCAGAAATGGTTATGGAGGATTTGGAAGCCTTTGCTTTCGAGAGGCTGGATTTTGTTTTGCCCTTTTACTATCGGTATGTTGATGACACCTTGTTGTGTGTTCCACTAGCAAAGTTACAGATGGTTTTTGATGCTTTTAATGGTTTTCATCCAAAACTTCAGTTTACCCATGAAATAGAGAAAAATGGTACAATCAGTTTTTTGGACGTAGAGGTAATTAAAGCTCAGGATGGTAATATTATTACCAATTGGTACAGAAAAAGTACATATTCAGGTAGAATTTTAAATGTTTTTTTCGGCTCATCCTTTTCAAAACAAAATTGCAGTGATCAAAAACTTAGTCGACAGGGCTCTAGGTTTGTCCCACATTTCATTTCACAAAGAGAATTTAAATATTGTTAGGAATATCCTTTTTCTGAATCACTACCCAGAAAAGTTGGTTAAGCAACATATCACAATTAGAATTCAACAAATCAAAAACAAACAAAGTAACATCTCGGCTACAGATAATCAGAAGGAATTGAGAGAATATAGTTCTTTTAATACATTTGTTCTTCCTTTTTTTGGTCAAATTTCTGAAACCATTCAAATCATGTTGAAAAAATTTAATATTCATACTATTTTCCGTATACCATTTAAAATGGATTCAGTAATAACTTTTGGTAAAGATCCTTGAGATAAATTTGAAAAGGGTGGTGTGGTTTACAAGATCACTTGCAAGATCTGTAAGATGACTTACTTGGGACAGACTGGAAGACTTCTTAATACTAGGGTGAAGGAGCACGAAAGTGATGTTCGTTTAGGACGTTGTTATAAGAGTGTTCTTGCTAGACATACGAGAGGGTTTGTTGATGTTGACCATGAGTTTGACTGGGATAATGTTGAAATTTACATAGTGAAAGTAATGAGAGAAAGAGAGAATTCATGGAAATACTTTATATTAAGAAACAAAATAAGTCCTCTATTAATTTAAAAACTGATTTAGATAGATTAAACAAAAGTTATTCAAGTTTGATTAATTATATTTAGTTTTCATGAGTCTTGACTTTCTCTTATTTCTTGTTTGTTAAGACCGATTGGCCTATTGACCCACATTCAGATCTCAGGTATCGAAGAGATAGCGTCGTCGCTTGGTCGCTGTTCCCACCTGTTCTCATTTTCTTTCCTTGATAAGGGTGCTGTGTGAGCACCGAAACGTTGGTAAATAATTTGCATACTTTTTTCTTGTGATTTGATAATAATAAAAATAAAAAAGACGAAAGAAATAAAAAAGACAAGGGGATTTTTTGGTTGCCTTCTCATTTTTCTTTCCTCTTTTTTATTTTTGTCCAAAGAAACAAATTTTTTTATTTTGTTTTTCAGGAATTGCAATAGGAGCATTTTGTGGTGGTTGTCCAAATTTTATCGTTGAATTCTTGTTTTTTTTCAGGAATTCTATATGTTGACTTGATTATTGGACGTTAAATGTGATTTTGAATTTGATTTCAGTCTGATTCAGAATTCTTGAATTGTAATATCCTTTTTAGTTTCTCTTTTTCTCGTCTTCTTTTGATGTGTGAATGGGGTAGGGAGGGGATAATTGTTGTCGAATATATATTTTCCGTGGAAAATCAGAGTGAAAATATTTGTGTACAAATTAAGCATCTCTAGTTTACAAAGTCGCCTCAAGCGTAAAGAATTCAGTACCATCGGTGAATGATCAACGTGGTTGGCATGGTTTTAAAGTGTAATTCGTATTCAGATTCAAGAGCGAACGAAACGAAGCCGAGGTGAAGTGACACGAGATTGGCACTCGTTTCGTTCCTGTCAACGAGTTGTGGCTGTACCGCGATGTTCCGGCGATTTCACGTTTTAACTCTGAAATGCATCTAGCCAAGAGAATTTTGTCCTATCTGCTCATAGCAGGCAAATTTTGATATGCGACTGAACACGTTTCACTTAAAACCTTCCACTCATCAAGGCAAACAATTATATTTTACAGTTTTCTAGGTTTTACGTTGAGCGTATAAAAACACAGCTAAAAATGATTTTACTAACTCCGGTTTATGTATCCTGCTATCGAAATATGTGATGAATTGAAATCAATCGGAACTTATTTAACGTTAAAATAGGAAGTTATTGGGGAATCCAGTATAACTCGGACACCAGTACGAACTGAATTATGGAAAAAAGTGACTGGGATTTAGATCAAAAGTTTTCTCACAGTAAATCCCAAGAATAAATTCTATCTTGAAATCGGATAAAAACGCTGCAGCACGTTTATCTACTCAAAGATAAAATTTATCTTGCGAAAGATAAAATTTATCTGGCGGAAGATAAATTTTTTTCACGAAAATATTTATGTCAAATGCGTGAGCCTATGTACACTGAAAAGAGCGGCTAGGTTGACCGGAATTCGTTGGGCCTAGATCCAAAATTTTCGGTGGGTCTATGAAACCTGGAAAGGACGGATATGTTTACTGAAATCCTCGAGGATCAACTGCCTGACTCGAGTATTTCCTTGAGAAATTTGAAAATCCTGGCGGCATTCTTTGGTGAAATCACCTTCGAAAATTACGCGAGGGTCTTATCAATAGGGCTGACTTATTGAACTCTTCGCAGATATTTTGAAAATACATTTCCCCTTATTACAAACAACACTTTATTTAAATGATTAAAACCAAAAAAAAACATTAATTTACACTTACACGATATATAGACTGCACTTAGGTTACCTTATAGTGCCAACTTCAGTCCTTTACTTCTGTTGGACGAACCTTTAGTTTCTGTCGACTCTGATGAAGACTTTTAAATTTGTAAACAAGCACTATAAGGTAACCTAAGTGCAGTCTATATATCGTGTAAGTGTAGATTAATGGTTTTTTTGGTTTGAATCATTTGAATAAAGTGTTTTTTTTTAATAAGGGGAAATGGATTTTCAAAATATCTGCGAAGAGTAGAAGAGCCTCGCGTAATTTTTGAAGGTGATTTAACCAAAGAATGCCGCCAGGATTTTCAAATTTCTCAAGGAAATACTAGAGTCAGGCAGTTGATCCTCGAGGATTTCAGTAAACATAACCGTCCTTTCCAGGTTTCATAGACCCAACGAATTTCGGTGAACCTAGCCGTTCTTTTCAGTTTACATAGGCTCACGCATTTGACATAAATATTTTCGTGAAAAAAATTTATCTTCCGCCAGATAAATTCTATCTTTCGCAAGATAAATTTTATCTTTCGTCAGATAAATTTTATCTTTGAGTAGAAAAACGTGCTGCAGCGTTTTTATCCGATTTCAAGATAGAATTTATTCTTGGGATTTACTGTGCTGGTATGTTTTTATGAAGAGCAATATTAAAAAGGAGTTTTATAATCAGCCTTTTTACAAGTGACTTTTTATTTTTGATTTGAAAAATATTAATAGATTTAATGCTTTCACGATGATTCGTTAAAATAAATTTGAAGGAGGTTCTTCGGGTTTCAATCATGTGCAAAACTACGAATCTTGCCAACGTTTCGTGAACCTTTCAGTTCATTAAACGTCGGCAAGATTCGTAGTTTTACACACGATTGAAACCCGAAAAGCCTCCTTTAAATTGAAAAATATTTTTTTTTTCACATGGCGATGAAAATTGTTTTCGCAGATAGGTTATCATTTTTAAGAATTCAAATTGCGTTCACTATTCGTTCACCGGTTCCGTCGATTTGACTAACGTTTAGCTTGAAGACCTTCTAATGATAAATTCTCTTCATTTGTATCGAAAATATATTTTACATATTTTTATAAGAAGTGTCATTCGGTACGAGGTGAATAAATTGTTCACAGATTCGGCTTGCATATGAAAGTATTTTTTTGCTTTCTGTTTGTGAGCACAAACAAGAAACTGCTAACGACAAAACAACTTTGAAATATATAAGCAAGTTTATTTATTTCAACGTTGTCTAAAGAGTTCAGATGTCAAGCCATTTCGAGCGCGAAAAGCACTCGTATTTGCGGCCATCTGTGACGTAAGACCGAGTTGTGTATTCACCGTTCATCGTTTATTAATTTTATGACATCAAAATTTTTTCTATCCACCTCTTACTGGTTTCATTTAAGAAGATGTTCTCCCCAAAGAATAGTTTAAAATAATTTTTCCAAATATCTGAAATTGATTGAGAAGTGAAGCATTTAGAAAATTTAAATTGAAGTATTCAAAACAATTTTAACCGCCAGGCAAAATAAAAAGAAAATTTTCATATATGTATGTGTTGAACAATATTGAATTCGGAACTATCTACTAAGAAATATAAAGTTTAAAAGCTTGAATAAAAATGCTTCATGGCGTATAAGTCCAAAGTGCATGTTAAGGAAATTGAACACTTGAATTTTAAAACAATAAAAATCGTAAACAGTTTTAAAATTTTTCAATTCTAAAATATTGTCTTCAATTCAAAGGATTTCACATTGAAGGTAATAAAAAATAGACAATTTCTAGACTTAGGATTTACAATAAAAATTGTTATTGTGTAAAACCTTGAAGATAAGAATTTTAAATTAAGGAGCAGTTGCAATTGATATATTTCAAATTAAAAGCGTTACAATTGAAGAAGATTCAAAATTAGTCATACGGAATAACAACACTTTAAATCTTTCAATCTGAAACGAAAAATTTCAAAGTGTAATTTTTCGAAATTAGAAGATTGTAAAATTCAAAATTGTATAATTGAACAATAATTTAAAAGTTAAAGCCCTGAGAATAGGAAAAATGTATGGGAAAGTTTCAATTAGAATCAAGCAGAATTGCATGATTGATACGTTCAATTGAGAGTAATACAAAAATAATAACAATTCTTGATTAACAAATAAAACCAGACAATTTTAATTATGATCATTTCTATTTTAAAATACTTAATCAGCAAATTCGAAACAAAAAAGCAGACTTGATTTTTTAAGATTGTATAATTGTACAAAATGAAATTTATCCAAATTTACCAGTATCATCGAAAACTATTTAGAAAAAGAATAACGAATGAAAACATTCCAAACATAAATCGAAAAGATCGGCACAATTTTATACGCAAATGGTTCGAAAAAAATGTACATACATATACTCGAACCAGAGCAATTTTCAATTGCAAGTATTACAAACTGCACAACCTAAATTTCGTGACTCAACAAATTTGAATGATTTTCAAATGGAACTAGATTAAAATTTAAATAGTTGTTCATTTTAACGTGAAAATTTCAAATTTCATACATTGAGAACTTAAAAATGTGACAAACTTAAATTAAGGTCTTTTCATTTTGAAAAAAATTTAACCATCTAATGTTATACATTTCCAACCAGAAATTCTAAATCAGATAACACGAAGATTCTGAAAAAATTTCATAATTTCAAATTGAGGCATTATTCACTTCCATATTGTCCCTATATTCGTGTGTTTTAAATATCCAGACGTGAAAAATAGGCTATACCAAATTAAATTAATGAACCGAAACAATTTTCAAATTAAACAAATTCAATAATTTAATAATTTATTAATAATGATATTAATTATTCTACTCTTAATTGGTAGCAGGGTCAACCCATTTCCTGGAAATCAGCGGCGCAGTCTTACTATCCACGGGCAACGACAGGCACAGTGCTGCGAAATAAAAATAACAAAGTTGAAAATAACTTTCAGAACCCAATTCTTGGATGAGTTTAGATTTTGTTCAATTAGAATTGAATTTGGAATTGATATGGTCAAGCTATTTTTCAATGTTTATTGTTTAAAATTGTATGATAATGCAAATAGCCAACAAATGTTAATTCTTTCCTTTTTCTTCTATCTTTTTTTGAATAACTTTTCTATGCTCAGCATGAATGTACGCTCTGTATCTCTTGATTTTAATACGCAGAGCTGTGCAAGCGAAAAAGTTTTGATAATTAATTCTATTCATTGTAAACAAATTATAATATCAAATACTGATAGTGATAGTTTTTGTCAAGTTCAGATAGAAATTATATAAATAAATGCACTTTATGAATGTTATAGATAGAAAAAGACCTTTTTTCTCAATTCTCTGCAATTTGAGTTTTCAGTTATGTTTATTAATATGAAGATTTGTCATTCGATATCATTTCTTAATTCTGTAAACAAATCATATAAACAAATACCATACCATAATTCTTATCTTAATTATTGTTAAGTGGTGTTACCAGTTCAGCTTCGTAATAAAAATTTGTAATAAGATATTCTTTGTTAATTTTATAAACAAACAACTAAGCATTACTAAAATATAATTTCGAAGTGGCTACGCTTACCGAAAAAATCCGGCTATTCACCGAAATTTTGGTGCAAAATAGCCATTTTACCACTAGAATTCTAATCGAATAATCCATCTGTTTGTACCGAAATTTTGGTACACGTAGCCACGGCCATCTAATGAAGGGAGAATTAATTTCAAGAGAACATTTTTTTCTGCCTTTCAAAGCATTTTTTTACATGATTTGTTTACATAATTCTTTGTATAATTTGATTATCAAATTAACAAATAGTATCATGATCAAGTATCAAATTGTAGATAAGAGCAAGTAATTTTATGGCCAGAATATTACTTCAGAGGCGAACAAAAGATACTGTTCACTATTTGACATAATAATTTGTTCATAACAGATTACATTACCTATAAAAACCTTTTCGCTTCCACACACCTCTGCGCATTATATCTGAATGATACTAAGAGTAGGCAAGTTTTTTACAAAGATATGTGAGAAAAGGAAAAAAGAAACATTTGTTCGCTATTTACATTAACATAAAGTTTTAAACAATAACAATTACAAATCTTTTGCACATAATAATTCTTAGTTTTCGATTTGCATAAAAAATCCCTAGAGATTATATGCTACACTTGAAAAAATTATTCAAATTCAATTAGTGGTTCAGGAAATATTGTGTTTTCAAAAAATGTGTGGTCTCAATATTCAAAATCCTGTAACTCCATAGATTTTGAATAATTTTGAAAACCATTCCAATCATAATATTACTCATGATATTCAGCAAATGGATTGATCCAGCATTGGAAATTGTATCATTCATAATTAAGTTACAATTAATTATTAAGTTTTGTGATCAAAATTGCATCATTAATACAAAGTAATCAATTTGATATTTCGATTATTCTCGAAATTTCAAAACCTTGACACATTTTCTCACGTTTTAAAAATAAAAAGTTCAGGCTATATAAAAATAATAACCATTTTTTCATATTGACAAAATGTTGCGATGGTCCCTCAAAGGATAATAATGTATTATTTTTATTTGCATAATTCTTTCAGGTGATGAACAATCATTATATTATTAATCTACTACAATTAATTTTGCTTGAAAACTAAAAAAAATGCAGATGTGTTATTTAAGAAAGAATCGGCGGTCCGAAGTTACCCTCGAATTCGGATAAAGTTAACATATAATATGTACATGTGCTATTCCATATCGGGAAACTGGCTTGTACAAAAATAGAGACTTTTAGGAGAAAAAAATCTGCGCAGATGTGTTTTTTTTTATCAGGATTTGAGACATGCTACATTTCTGTGTAGGTGTATTGTATGAAATCGCTGTAGCCAATCAATGCCTAATTATTTCGAGATATAATTACAATTTTTAATAATGGCTGTCATAGATAAATTCTGCTTTTAATAACGAATCTAATGATATGAAAAACTCATTTTTAATAAAAATGTTATGAGGTAGCCTGTGAAAAATACTGACATATTATCCGCTTTTGACCAATTTTCGAGTTTCAACTATCAATCTCTGCATGCTTGAGGGAAGCAATTTAAAAAAACCCGCTTTTTTTCTTGGGCACACTTTCACATTTTTTGTAATAATTCCAAAAGCAAAAGATATTTCATTCTGTTCTTGGTTTTATTTTGAAGAGGAGATTCCAGACTTTGATTAAGCATAGTTTCCATTTTTCCATTTACTTCCCTAAAGCATGCAGAGAGTGGAAATTGAGAATCGAAAATTGGTGAAAGACGAAAAATAGTTGGGTCTTTCCCATATGCTATTTCAAGCACTATTTACCAAAAATACTTCATGTAGAACTCAGTCTAACATTTTTTTCAATTTGTCTACCATAATTTTTCGCAGAGTTAGTCACTTTCTAAGAAAAAACTGTCTTAAATCTCATTTTTATGAGTGAACTTACAACCTTGACCGGTAGTGTATATTTATAATCTATATACATATTGAATAATTATCAATCGCACTAATATAGTTTACTTTTACTTCATAAACTGAATCAACTGAACGAAAAGAAATGAGTTTCTTTTGAGATTGAAATTTCCTATCCTTTTTTCGAGCTATTTTTGCTCTGAGAATGTGAATAACACCATAAAATTTATGGTTATTGGCTGGCAGACAAAATAATGAAAGGAGCAGCAGTTTTCTTTCTTTCTCTACTGAAATCCTATCGAAAAAAATTGAGATGTAGCGATAAAATCTTTCACTTAACTTCTACAGAATTAAGACAGTAATCGTTTTTATTTTGATATTTATAGTGCACTGAGGGAAAGAGTACCTATGACTACATTAACTAAATTTATCACTTCTGGAATATTACTTCCATATTTTTCTGTAGTCGTTCTTACACTCTTTGAAATCTATTTTTATTCTAATTTCGATCTGGATAGGTATAAAAAAAATTTATATGCAAGTTTTTATACTCTACAGTTGCATTTTTAGTGATATACAATGAAATATGAAACCTGCCTGGAATAAAAAAAGAGATTCACAGAAACCGCAATATTTTTTTATTGAAACACATAGAAATGACAATGTTTAAACGAACCGCATGACAAAATTTCATTTACTGATAATAAAATTCTTTTTTTTTAACCTCCTAAAATAAACAAATATAGAGCTTCCATATTATTAACTCATGTAGACATTAGTTCAATATTAACACCAATATAATTCTTAATTCTAATACTCAATAGTCTCGATTACATAATATGTATGCAATTATGCATATATATTATATACAATAAATATACATGTCACATAACAGTCCATAATTCTATATTCAATGAATTTCGCATTAAGTCTTCTAAATTAAACAATACAACCGACGCAACTTTGAGATCCTTACGTACTTCCTATACATTTAGTCACAGCATATTTATTATACAAATATTTTTCATTATTAAATTCATTATGATATCGATTGACATATTCTCTAATCTTCTTTCGAATCGATCAGTACTTTCATTTCTTGAATTACTTGTATACTTATATCAACAGAAAAGAATTGATGAAAATTATAATTTAAAGTAAATTTGAATTGAATATGTGTTTCAAGTGTAATGTATTTTATATATCTGAATAATATAAAACACTAGTTTTGAATAATAGAAAAATGATAATACATGTTTCAATTACAAAATTGCGAAATTTCATGATTCGTCTGAATAAATGATTTTTTGAAGAACGAGCAAAAATCTGGAAATAACATCATCCAAAAATTGATGGCATTTGTTTTTTAGGAAAAATTATCTTACTTGTTGCATAATATTTGTATAATGCGAAATCTTTTTGAGAGTATAATTTGTCGGCAAATTTCGTGAAAGAATGTTGAGTATTTCGGGAATTGCATTCAAACTCCTTCAGGCGAATTCTCACCACGTGTGATTACCATAGAATGCATCGGGGCGAGTACGCACGTTCGAAAGTACATAACTAAAACATCAGTGCAGATTCTATACGTAAATCTCTCTAAATTAGAAACATAGTTATATCAATGATTCCAATTGGTAACGATTTTCACTGATTTTACAGTAAACATTTTTACTAACCCTTACACCTACGTTTAATCTTTTAGGGTAAGTCACTCAGTAAAAATTCTCTGAGTAATCAGTAGTAATCAATGGTAGTAAGGCTGTGGAGTGAATGAAAAACTACTGCAATTTCTATCAAGAGTCAAAACTATGTCACTGATTTACATTGCAATGTTACTGATTAAAATTAAAAGAGTTAGGAAGGATCTTCAGTGATTTTGAGTAATATTTTGCTCATTTTATTCCAAATGTACTGCAAAACTAAAATAGTTGATTCCCTTTACACTCATCAGAATGGAAGAATTTGAATATAGAATGCTTAAATTTTCAACTAAAACTATGAAACACTAGAAAAAACTGATATTGAGCCCTTCAGAATGAAAATATATTGCAAGTTTTCAATTTCAGGTATGATTTTTATACATAATTCCATATATCGAAAAATTGTTAACATTTTTAGGTAGAAAATTTAAAAAATTCAACTTTTCAAAATGGGGAAAACGTTCAAATTGTAACCGCCTGCATAAATTTAATGAATTCGAATCTGAAGCTTGAAATGTTATTTTATAAAATGACAACATACAATTCTACAGTTCTGTAAAATTCTATAATTGAAAAATTGATAAATATTATGAAATATCATTCTTAATGGAACTAGTTTTAATTGGAACTGATTAGTATTTCACGATTCCCAATCAAAATGGTTGGAAATTGAACAAATGAACATAACAAAATTTTTAGTTTAAACTAGAAATACCGAATTCTCCATAATCTCAATCAATTAGGAATTTGATTAAAAACATACCGCTTACAAATGCTATGAAATTTAAAAACTAAATAATCTTAAATAGAGTAACTGTATCAATTAATGCGATATCAAGCCTTATCCTAATTTTATTTGACGATAATTTTGAATATATAATAAAATTACAATATTCTTTATTTCACTCTGAAGTAGGACATATTTTGTACATAAAAAACGGCGATAAATAGTAAAGCATGAAGCATTATGGAGAAATATTGATAATTTGGATAAAATGTATGTTTGTACATATTACTGCAGATGAACAAAAACGATGTACGTATTTCTGGGTCTGGGGTTTGACGGCTAAAAAAAGCATATTATCTCTATTTTTTCAATATAATAAAAGATTTGCTTCATTGAAACTGTTAAGTATATAAAATAACGACATTTAAACTATATTTTCCGAAATTTTCATTAAAAATTTTTGAAAATTCAGCTGCAGGGTTCTGATTTTCGAAGACACGTTGGACAAAAGTATCCTTGCGGTGGTCAGGATAACTCAAGATAGCTTTATCGGAAATCAAAAAACAAAATATTTCCTGTTAGCGGGTGAGTGCTTGATCTAAGGATTTGAAAAAATCCAAATTTCAATTTTCGGCAGAGTTGTTTACAAAAAAGTAAAATTCTCGGTGAAATTTACACCACGTATTGCCATACAAAATAAGTTGTGATCAAAGAAAAAAAAACACTTGTCCAAGCACAAGTAAACCCTATCTGGAAGAATTGTGCCAAATTTCAATAAAATCCGTGTATTAGTTTTTGAGAAAGCATGTACACCGACTTTAAAAATAGAGTTTTGAGAAACATACTTGCGACGCTCCCCGTCGCGTCGGCCGAACCTAATGACACGAAATTCGGAAGGCTCTATCTCCTATAGTTTTTTTTCGATTGACTTGAAAGTTTGGGTGGATATTCTTGATATGTCTTACTATCAGATGAACAAATGGAAAAATCAATTTTTTGAAGTTTCAAAACCCGTGTAACCCCTTAATTTATTCTTAATTAGGACTGGATTATATTGTAACCTTTTTAATCAAATCTCTTAAAAAGTGACAGTAATGTTATCTGCAGTTTCAAATTTCAGATTGAAAAGTTAAAATTGCTTCATTGCGAATTAGAGGAATTCAATTTTGAGCAAAGTTACGATGACAGATTATGAAATTAAAACACATTAATGTACCATGATTTTAAGTCAGTACACTGAAAATTGTGAAAAATTTTGATTTTTATAAGTAAAAATAACTCAAAAACCTTGAAAACTGAAAACATTACAAAGTCGAACACTCTATGGGAGCAATTTATTATATATTTGACAATTAAAAATAAATTATAGTACGGGGTGATATCAATTTTAAATTGCTCAGAAAAGGCCATTTTCAAATTTGTAGGCATTAAATTGATCAAATTGATGTAATGAAAATTAAACTTTAAACTCACTCTCAGTTTGAGAGACTGCTTTCAATTTTAATTTGATTACAAACTCAGGCTTTTTCATTTTTGAAGCAGAGCTTACATAAAAAAGTTTTCAATCTCTCAAACTTTTAAAATCTCTATACTTCAAAGTCCATAAATAAAACATATACTAAAGGACCTCGCACAAAATTGTATACTGACCCCCATTTATTTTGAAGTTTATAAAATTAGATGAAATTTCCCAACAGGACTTAGATCAATTGTCTAATTTTTTTATGTAGGTCCTTCGAAAAAATAAAGAAGGAAAAAGAAAAGTCTGCTATATTTGCATTGACATTTTACACGGAAATCTCATGTTATTTAATTTTCTACTGCGATATTTTCAATTCTCGCTTTCTCAATTTTGTCATGTTCAATAAGGTATTCAAATTCCAGGTCGAGATATCAGAAGCAAGGAGAATGCGCGTATAGTAAAGTACTGAAGTGGCAAAGGAAATCGATCATTTACACGCGATTGGAGATATTAGGGCGTTACCGTGTTCGATAAATTTACTTAACACCTATCTCTGCACTTTGATGACACTGTAATAATAGTATTATGGCTCGTCTTTATGCTTCGCGTTACATGTGACCCTTGACCAAAGAGTACCTAGTGGGTCTAATCTTAATGTTCACAATGTGCAAGTCTCATACTAAATCACCTATATACCATCAACACCATAGACTATATGGAGTAATAAAGCTATATCGTGGATCTCATTTGCTGTGAGAATAACGATATAAGCTACATTAGGTAGGTACGTAACTATGGATCCCTTATCTATATTTTACAAACATTATCCTCTGATGATCCCGACACCAAAACTCCTTTTAATCGTTTTCACCATCTTAGGGTCTTTTTAAAAATAGTAAAAAATGAATTGACAAATTTAATCTTTGTATAATATTTTCCTTCAGAAAATTCGAATGAAGTACAAAATCGCGTCTTCTCGTAAATTTATCTTCCTTATAGAAGAGTTAAATTATACACTTGTTTGAAAAATATTAGTAAGCGATTTTATATGGTACCACTTCGCAAAAGTTGTTTCAATGTTACTCTACTTAAAAATTTTTCGCTTCAAACGTTTCTTTCAATTTTATACCTTCTTTAAGCTTCCTTTGAAAAAAATTGCTTCCACTTATATTTCTCACGGTGGGCTTCGATGGAACTCAACCCAAAAGGTCTTGTACCTACGGGTTTCTTTCTCTTCTTATTACTGTAATACTTTAAGAATATTTTGAAACCAAAATGAAGAAAATCTTTGAAGCCGTTTTTGAAAAAACTCTATTCTTGATTTTTTTGTGTGGGGTTATCAAGTTTAGTTTTGTGGAAATAACACTGAAGTGATAAATGATTGGCACAAACGCTTTTCTTTTGCACTTAAAAAGAGACTATATATGTTGAACATTTTGCGATAACCAAATTCCTCTTGAATGATTCAAAATGGGTGAAAAATTTCAAAAATTCAGTTTTGTTCAAAATTGCTCCTTTCTGGTGACTCCTAATGCTTATAGGCATATTCAACGAGAATTAAAGGGCATACCATTCACTGAAAAACTAAAAAAAATTGAAGATTATACCTCCAATAATTTAGGGGGTAGAGCTGTTAAAACCTATTTTTTAAATAAAAAACTGATTAAAAATTTTTCTAATTCTAGTATTCCCAAAATAAATCTGTTATTTTGCATTGCAGTTGAAAGCTGTCGCGAAATAAGTTGCAGTTGGCTAAATTTCCTGAAAATCGAAAAAAAATACAGTGCTCTAGTTTTAATAGAATAGCAGTTACGGCCTTCTGCATAAAACAGCTATCTGACAAAATAAATAAGTAGGCGATGGAGTCTGTTTACGCAGATTTACAAAATTTCTGGATAAAATACAAGACCTCTAAGCATCAACCGGACCACCCGGTCAGGCTGCAGCGTGCTCTCTGTGAATATAACAGCATTTACTCTTTTTGATACTAGATTAACTGATAAGGCTTTCACAAAGTCATATAATGAATTGTCTTCTATAATTCAACTTGCACTTCATATGCACAATCTTTAGTTTCTCTTAGGAATATTCCCTGTCTTCATGAGTCTATATTTTCAACACGTTATTCTTAATCTAGTTAACTGATCTGAGAAAAGTACAGTCTACGCCTCACTAAGAAGGAAGGTATCCCAGGTGTCCGTCGCCGATTTGATTCTCTCTCAAAATTGATTTCGACCAAAACTACTGGAAAAGTTTCCTCGTGATGAAAGATTAATAACGTAATTTTATAAAAAAAAAATTAAGGGGGGAACCACCCCTATATATTTTTTAAGTTGTGCTGAAAATTGCTAAATTCACAGGAAAAAAATATATTTTGCACTTGAGACAAAAGTAAAGTTGACGTGTTTCGCCGAAAAAAAAATTATAAAAAAATTAATGGGGGTAGATACCCCTAAACACTTTTTATCTTGTGTCTATGATAATATATACTTTCTATACACACAAAAATTAGGGAAATTGTTTTTATAACGAAGGAAGTGAAATAGAGTCCATCCAACATGAATAAAAGAATTCGTGGGGGTAAACCGCCCCTACATATTTTAAAAAATATACTGAAAATTGCTAAATTCACAGAAAAAAATTTCAAGAATATACATTTTGCACTTGAGACAAAAATAAAGTTCACGTGTTTCGCCAAAAATAAATTGTAAAAAAAATAATGGGGTTAGCAACCCTCAAACACTTTTTATTCTGTGTCTATGATAATATATACTTTCCATACACAACAAAAATAGGTAAATTATTTTTATAATGGAGGAAGTGAAATAGAGTCCATCAAACATGAATAAAAAAAAATTCGCGGGGGTAAAACACCCCTACATATTTTGAAACGTGCTGAAAATTGCTAAATTTATGGAACAAAATTTTTTGAAATATATATTTTGCACTTGGGACAAAAATAAAGTTGACATGTTTCGCCAAAAAAAATTGTAAAAAAAATAATGGGGGTAGCTACCCTTAAACACTTTTTATTTTGTGTCTATGATAATATATACTTTCCATACACAAAAAAAATTAGTGAAATTATTTTTATAACGAAGGAAGTGAAATAGAGTCCATCAAACATGAATAAAAAAAAATTCGCGGGGGTAAACCACCCCTACATATTTTGAAATGTGCTGAAAATTGCTGAATTTATTGAACAAAAATTTTTGAAATATATATTTTGCACTTGGGACAAAAATAAAGTTGACGTGTTTCGCCAAAAAAATTTAAAACAAAATGAACAAGGGTACCTACCCCGATACACTTGTTGTTTTGTGTCTATGATAATATATACTTTCCATACACACAAAAAATTGGAAAATTAATTTTATAACGAAGGAAGTGAAATAGAGTCCATCTAAGATGAATAAAAAACTTTCGCGGGGGTTAGCCACCCCTACATAGTTTTAAATGTGCTGAAAATTGCTAAATTCATGGGAGAAAATTTCTGAAATATATAATTTGCACTTGGGACCAAAATAAAGTTGACGTGTTTCACCAAACAAAAATTTTTTTAAATTAATGGGGCTAGCTACCCCTAAACACTTTTTATTTGGTGTCTATGATAATATATACTTTTCATACACGAAGACAATTAGGAAAATAGTTTTATAACGAAGAAAGTGAAATAGAGTCCATCCCAAATGAATGAAAAAATTGGGCAAGGGTAACCACGCCCCAATTGTCTAGAAAATTGCAAAATAAGTCTAAAATCGAGCAAAAAAATACAAAGAAGGTACAATAATAGAATAGCTGACAAGGAATGTTGAATCTTTCTTGTTGTTCCTGTTGGAATAATTTTCAAATTTACACTTTCATCAAATTATTTGTTGTCAGCGATTCTATTATTGTACAATGCACATCCTGTGATAAATTTTATCTTGCGAAAAAAACAAGATGATTTAAACCAGGATATAAACTGGTCCATGCAAAGATTAAACTAGAAAATAACAATAATTACGTAAATGATGTACGAAAACTTGCAATATGAAAACCCCAGAATCCGAAAGAGGATACAGTCTAGTTTTCAACGCCGTTACTCTGCCCTAATTCGCTTATAATTAGTTCAGTCCAGTCTAGTTTTCAACACTGTTGATTTGCCCGAGTTCTATCAAACCGTTCACTTCAAGTTGCACGTGCTGCACTCTGTTCAAATTTAAACCGATTTCTCCATTCAAAAAAGCCTGCGTGAGTAAAGTTACTTCGAGAATTCTGTGAAGTTCCGGAACGGGGACTCACATTGTGTGCAACACGTATTTTCTTCTAATTTTGTTGCTTGATTTTAGACTTATTTTGAAATTTTCTACATAAGTATGGGATGGTTCACGCGCCCGCGTAATTTTGTTATGCATGTTGGATGGACTTTATTTTATCTTCCTTCGTTTTAAAAATATGTTCCCAATTGTCTCTATGTATCGAAAGTATATATTATCATAAACACCAACTGGAAAGTGTTTAGGGGTAGCTGCCCCCATTAATTTTTTTTTAAATTTCTTTAGCCAAACACGTCAACTTTATTTTTGTCCCAAGTGCAAAATAAATATTTTTTAAATTTTTTCCTGTGAATTTAGCAATTTTCAGCACATTTTTTAAAATTTGTAGGGGTGGTTTACCCCCGCGTAATTTTTTTATTCATGTTGGATGGACTCTGTTTCACTTCCTTCGTTATAAAAATAATTTCCCTTATTTTTTTGGGTATGGAAAGTATATATTATCATAGACACAAAATAAAAAGTGTTTAGGGGTAACTACCCCCATTAATTTTTTCACAAATTTTTTTTTGGCCAAACACGTCAACTTTATTTTTGTCTCAAGTGCAAAATATATTTTTTTCAATTTTTTTCCTGTGAATTTAGCAATTTTCAGCACATTTTTCAAAATCAATTTTGTTTTTATACACAAAGCTATACAATCGACATTTGCGACCCCTATTTTTGAGGGGCTATTTCACCCCCTTAAAGTGTTTTTCCGCCGATAAAAAAAAAATACGTGTCGCGTAGATTTTCGAGTACTACAACATATATCAGGGAGAATCAAATTGGCGACGGACACCTGGGATACCTTCCTTGTAAGTAACATTAAATGATATTTTTTAGGCTTCCTGCAAATCTTCACAAAGAAGAATTCTTTATGAGTCACAAGAATTATTAAGTGCTGCACATTCATTTCTACAGAAGGATAAAACATTTGAAATAAAAACAAACATTTTCATCGTCTTGCATGTTGTCGTTTGACTGCAAAGCCTGTAATACTAAAACTAATACATTGATTTCCTTTCTTTATTAAAAAACTATACAGTCAAACCTGGATTCACCGAACCTTGATTAAGCGTTTCCGAGAATTGTCGCTGCGCAGCGGAGATGCGTAAGAAGACCTGCGGGGAGGTGTGTGGTGTTTAGTCAGGCATGAAAAAAATTTGTAATAAAAATATTCTTTTCAAGAAATTGAGTTAAAATAATTTAGACTGAATTAGAAGAAATCGGAATATACTCATAAGCAAAACCCTTCAAATTGGAACGAATCATTTGCTTAGTGTCTTTATTTAATAATTTTAAATTAAGATCGAACAGAAATCCATTTTATCATGAATAATTTTCTGCAAAATGAGCATGAAAAAGATTTAAAATTAAAAAGTAGACTTCTAAACTACCTCACTTTTCGGCTCATCAGAGACAAAAATAATCAATTTAAAAAAGAGGGAGAAAAGGAGCAAAAGTCAACCAAAAACCAATCTCTCACTTTTTCCTTTATCCGTCTTTTTTATACTACCAGGAAACCAACATGTTTCGGAGTCAATTTAGACTCCCTCATCAGAGATTATTTATAGGAAACTACAAGGTATGATAAATATATTATTATGCTAATTAAAAAATCAGAATATAATACCTGTAAACAAAAATAATATATATAATTGTACACTCACATACACATATCACTTTTTTAAAAAGGATTACTTGATCTAATTCTGGATTTATTAGTGAATAATGGACCAAGATATACAAGAATTATTATTTATAATAAGATTTAAAATATTAAAAATCCAAATAAATATATAAAATTAAAAAAGAAGATCCAAATATTATTCACCCCGACTAATTGAAAAGCTGTTGGAAAAACACAGTTTAAAAATAATTTTTTTTTTCGAATATGAATTAAAACATAATATCCGGAATAACATAATTTCGGAATAAATCGTACAAAGTTGATGAATGTCAAGAGTAGTAGTTCTTGTTTAATTTATTTGGTAATTATTTAAACAATTTTCATTTGTTCAAACAATTTGTTCCCCCTGTAAAGCGTGAAAAATTATTACTTTCTGAAAATATTGACACAATTAAAGAATGTGGAAAGCAATACATTTTTGAAGGATGTTTGGTAATTATTTAAACAATTTTGATTTGTTTGAGCAATTTTTCCCCCTGTAAAGCGTGAAAAATTATTACTTTCTGGAATGAATGGCACAATTAAAGGAATTTCAGAGTAATATTTTTCTTCTACAGAATATTTAGCATTTTTCAAAATAATTTTTATTTGTCTAAACTATTTTTGTTTAAAAAATTTTTTCTCTGCAAATCGAGAAAATTTATTCTTTTCAGCAATTAATGACGCAATTAAAGAATTTTAAGAATAATATTTTTTTGCTTAAGATACTTCGAAATTATTTAAACAATTAATAATCATTAATAATCATTAATCTAACCCATTTTTGCAGTCTGTTATGAGTAGTTATTTTTTCAAATCATATTCGCTAAAATGAATAGTTTTTCAAATGAATTTCAGGTAATAAGCATCAGCAAACATTTTTGAACAAACAAAAATTGTTTAAACAAATAAAAATTATTTAAAAAATTGCTAAATATTCTGTAGAAAAAAAATTACTCTTAAATTCCTTTAATTGTGTCATTAATTCCAGAAAGTAATAATTTTTCACGCTGTACAAGGGGAAACAATTGTTTAAACAAATCAAAATTATTCGAATAATTACCAAACATCCTTCAAAAATGTATTGCTTTCAACATTCTTTAATTGTGTCATTATTTTCAGAAAATAATAACTTTTCACGATTAACAGGGGAAAAAATTGTTTAAACAAATACTAATTGTTTATACAATCTAAAAGTATTTAAAATATAATTTAAAACTCGTCACTTATCGATTAAAAATAATTCATGTTGAAATTTTTTTTTAAATACCGTCTTTAGCATGAATTTGATAGAAAACTGCTATTTTGCATTTTTTTGGGGCATTTTCCGGGCACAATTAAAGGGGCTCAGGTGTGTCAAAATTAAAAGCATTTGGGTGGAAATTATTCCTTAAATACTCCTCAAGATGTGACAATACTTTAATTGACAAAAAATGTATAACAAGTACTTATTTTTTCCATTTTTTGTAAATCGAGCTTTTCCCATTTAAACCCCCATGTTAATTTCAAAAGCCCGGGGGCACGGGTTAACGTTGAAAACAAAATTACGGAATTTCTTTTTCCGGAAAACGAACAAAATGGGAGGTTTTATCACCAAAAATCGAAAGTCGAATTTTTACAGGTATAAATTTGGACCACCCTAATATTGTACACATTTTTAAATCAGGAAATATTTGTTGTTGTTGACATTTGTGTGCTTTTTTAGAAACTCGTAGAATTGATCGATTCGAAGTAGACGCTCTCACATTTTATACGCCACTTACAAAAACTTTCCGTCATAAAACCATCTGACATACGATTTATACGTTCCAATTTAGGTATTGCATTTGTGAAGTGCAAGTAAATAAATGTAATATCAAAATTATTATTAAGTTAATACCAAAGCTTCTTAGACCCCGTTCACACTCGCTGTACTTTCAATTTCAGCCCTAATTCCCAAGTTAAAGACAATAAAGTACCTGACTTAAATTCAGATCAGAAAAAAGTCAGACGCTAAATCTAAAGAGTAATAAACTCAATGAAATCAATAACTTTTCTCTTTTCTCCCGAAAGATAAAAAATGTCACTAAAATTCGCATCATAATCCTGATTTAATGTTCATTACCTCCATGTTAACTTCTTAGTATCACTTTTTATCAATTATATTGGCACGTAGCTGATGTAAAGAAAAAGGTCCATAAAGTAAGAAGGCCAAAGTCGTTAAAATGTTATTACGTCACACCTTAATGAATGCACGTAAATCCTCTTTTATCAAAGGTTTATGATTCATTAGAAATTAGTTAAAGGTTTTATGATAATTAGGGAAAGAATTGCTTTTTATAAAAAGTTTTAAAAATACCACCACTTTTACATACCCTTTTCCATATCTTCATATCATAGCAGCAGACATATATAGGATCTAATACCAAAAACTTCACATCAACAAGTTACGAAAAAAAATAATGAAAAAAGTTTATGTTCGCAAAATTATGAATCGATTTTGACAGGATGTACTCTGGCGCTTGTCCCTTACTTGTATCATACAGTAGGCGTCTCCTTTAGTAAACGAGAATGCAACAAGTGTCGAAGAAGAAACTTGGCCAGGCCTCCTTTATACCCTAGGGTATTTTCCTTCTCCTTACAAAGCGACCCTAAATAGCTTTAAATTTGATAGGCGTTTTTCAGATATTCTCAGGTTGATGTATGGAATGGAATCCAATTCATTTGATAATTATAATAACTCAAAAAAACAAAAATAATCCACTTTTTCATTTATTCAAATATTCTTTCTTATCTATATAACACACCAATAGATGCAATGGTTCATTAAATTATTTATATTATACGTAGAAGCGTTAAGTTTAGGGCCATCTATTATTTTATCAGATTGTAAAGATGGCTGCAGTAGATTAGGTCCAGCTATAAATAACGTAAGTAGCTTTTTGGTCAGAAAGAGTTTGGAATCATACTTAGAGAATTTCTAGTTGCTGCAATTTTCACCACAAAATTTTCTCTTCAATTTCTTATTTCTTATTTCTAAACGAAGAATACATTTCAAACTCTCTCTGCTTTCAAAACACACATCATTCTTCTTGCTTAGTGTCTAAGAACATTTGCCAAAAATGCAAAAACAGTCTCGAATATTTTAACATTACCCTGAACGTGAAATAATAACAGGCCTGCCCTGGAAGTCCTGCTCTGTTTAGGTCCTTTGAAAAATTGACGGTCCAATCTTCAGTTGGTATTTAACACTTCAATATGCAACATTATAATTGGTAAAGGAGTGTAATTCGTCAACAGAAAAACTTAATTGATCAACAGAATATTGCGGTTGGGAAGAATTAACATAAAATGGTTAAAAATAAATATATTGTACATATAGGTACATCAAGAAGGAAATACTTTTCTTAAAAATTTTCGAATCAGATACACTACACAATAAAAAGTTGTTGTTCAAAAACAGACAATCTTTATCGGAAAGATTGTTTTTACAATCGTAATGTTCTATTCCATAAAAGGATACTATTGCTGCAAAACTGAACACTACAGTGGGGTAGGTTACTGTTATTGAAGAACAGAAAACTATTGTTGAAAAATATGCAACTATTCAAAATTAGGCAACCTGCATAAACAAAATCCACTATCTTTAGCATTCGTACCACTAACAATTTTTCCAGAAAAGTTTACCCTTTAAGTGTCCGCTGCAAGAGTCACTATTTGATATGATCACACATATTTTCACACATCTTTCCCACCATGAGTTATTATATTTTATTTATATTTTATACAAATTCCCTAACAAATAGTTTTTCATTGGCAAGACGTTGATCTATCTACCCTCCATTCCCACTAATGAGTGCTCACTGCTCTGTCGCTGCACATTGTTCCCTTCTCAAACCTGCAATTTTCCTCTCAGATATGATACACCACTAGGTTCCAGTGCCTTATTAGGATATAGCACAATTAGATTATCTTACACCACCGAATCGTATAACCCCACTTATATATTAAACTAAAAATAAATCCAAAATTCTTACACCTGTGTCAGCAAAGTGTGTTGTGCCCCATTTCTATGGATATCCTTATCCCTCCTTTCCTGTTCATCCATATCTCTTGACCCACTACTAATCGTGATATTCGTTCTCGAAGTCATCGTGACCCCAGTCGTTGAAGTTTTGCTGATCAGCAACCCCCGTTCATCCTCCTCTTCTTCAAGCTCTCCCTTTGACTGTGCAGATACGACCACCCTATCAACTTGAAGCCTTTCAGTATTTCCCTTATTCTTCCGCGGGAACACACTGTTCTCAATATGAAGATTAGCATTCACCTCTTTATATGCTGCACAAGTACAAGCCTTTGCAAAGCTTTTGCGGAAGTTGTCACTAAGGAAAGCATATAGAATGGGATTCATAGCACTGTTGCAATAGGCTAGGACCCCTGCTAGTAGGAACATTGTGATCGTCAGCTCAGATTGACACTCATTAGGAGGCGTAAATATTAGTGACATCTGAGTTATCCAGTAAGGTGCCCAGCATAAAATGTAGGCAGCTATTACTGTTAAGACCATTGTCGTCACTTTTCTGTTGGAGCGCTTCCTATCATTCGACCTGTTTTGAGGTCCAACTGTTTGGAGTTTTCTGAGCACGAGGATATAGAAGACCAACACAAGTATTAGAGGAATTACATAGCCAAGTATGAAGGTGTAGAGTGTGAATGACGTTTGCCCACCGTGCTGGTCTGGCCAGAGGATATTGCAGGTGACTTGACCATTTTCAGTTGCCGCATTCGCATAAAGGATCACAGGGATCATAAAGATGGCACTCATCACCCAAGCGCCTACTGAAACGATCCTGGAGATGAAGGGAGTTCGGAACTGTGGCGATGATATTGGATGACAAACAGCGATGTATCTGTCTGCACTCATTATAAAGATGAAGATGCTGCTTGTGAACTGATTGATACTCGTTGTTGTCATGTAGATCTTGCACATCAGCGTGCCAAATGTCCATCTACCTATTGTCATTGTGGTTAGCAGAAAGGGGATCCCGATTAGGAAACACTCATCTGCTACTGCTAGGTTGAGGATGTAGATATTAGTGACAGTTTGCATTTTTGAAAATCTTGTGACAACGTATATAACCATAGTGTTACCGACGAGGCCTGCTATGCAGACGCCAGAATATATTACTTGAGAGATGAATGTTGTTACTGAAAGACTCGTGGAGCAATGGAAGGGGGATGTACTGTTGGTGCTGTTGAAATCGTCGCTTAGGCTGACGTTCATCGTGATGGTTAGGCCCTTCTTGGGCAACAAAATTTTCTTTTAGGACCTTAGGAGTTTTTGAGTTTTAAATCTTGCTGAATTTATGGACTCTTCTGGTGGCGACATTCCTCGTAGGGGAAATGGTCGCAATAGCGCCATATCATCGTCGCAAGGCAGACAAGCATCGTTGATTTGTTAAGACTGGACCTGAAATTAGAAAAATATGAAATTTGTATTGTAGAATACTCAGAAAGATTTAATATCAGCTTTGAGAGTATTAGAATATTGAGATTGTATTGGGAAGCTTTACGAATGATTAGATTAGTTTTTAAATAAGAAAGTTTATTGGATCTTCGGAATGAAACTGCAGTATTAACTAAGTACGAGACTCTTCGATCTTTAAAACATTCTTCATGAAAATTGCAGTATGAGAAAAGCTGACTTTAGTAGTCACCACCCAGGTGAAAAAGTTATATATAGTAGTGTCCTTTGATTCTAAATTCTACTTTTAACACTAGTATTTTCCTATAAAATTTTTTTCTTTTTAGGTTTCCAAATGACGAAGAGGGATTTGGAGTCATGAAAAGTTCGAAACAATGGCATATAGATTGCAAGGAAAATGGAGCTGGCTCTTGGTAAACCCTAGGGTCTGTGAAGAGAATAGTTTTTTGCAGAAATTGAGACATAATTTTATTCCAATGCCAGAAGACCTGGGGTATTTCGCCACAGGGCTCGTCCCCGGTTGGAAAGGGCGTATATGCTTGAATGAAGACTCAGGAGAAAATTTCCAAATCGCTTTACTGCATAGGAAGCAGACGGGGTTCGGAATCACGAATTGCCTCAAGGGAAATACACGATGGTGCAATATTCTGAGAGAAATTGAGGTATATTTAGTTTATAATGATAAGGAGCTCTTCGACTTTGGCTTCTCTTTCAGACTTTTTGTAGAATAAAATCACGTGGAAGGCAATAAAAAGGAAACATCGTGCAGTTTCCACCGGTTATCGATAAACCTGTTGATTTATCGAAACATTTTTTTACTACATTGAAACATCTTCGAAAACTTGATTTTTTTTGTTAAAAGTATCAAGTTCTTTACTCAGTGTTTTTTGTGAAAACAACAATATGTTCTTGTTTCTACTTGAAATAGGTGATTTTGGTTCTTGTGAGTAACCGAAGAAGATATTAAACTTGATCCTTAGGCGCCTCATTTTAGTGTATATAAAAAAATATATATTTTTACGAATTAAATGCTCATCGAAGTGGAAACATAATTAAATGAATAGAAAATTAACAAATACGAAGTGATTCAAAACTTAGTAATCAAGGATTCAAGTAATTCGCAATGTCACGAAATTCAGGAAACCTTGTAATACCTGACCATTCGATGCATTTGACAACCTTGAGGCCTTTGGGATTCATAGAAATTATTAATTTGAAAGCGAATTCGCGGTCTTTAAGTGGCAGAAAGCGCTCTTCAGCCACAGAGGCAGTTTTAGTGGGAAGTGGAGTAGAATGGATCCTAAGGGATGAGTTTGACATTTTTATGAGACACCATCACTTTGCTTTTGAGACGAAGAGTTGTGGCAGCGTGAAAAAGGCAACACTTGAAGAAAATTAAACAATTAATATACGTGTATTTCCCAAAGTGTGACCCCCGCTTATCTTGCATGGCTCTTTTTTAGCTACGATGAATTACTCATTCATTAAAATTTTTAAAAAGAACCTCTATTTTAATGTCAATATTTCTCCTATGAGTTATCTTTGTCATGAAAAAACTATCATTCAGGACCAGAGAACGAAGTGTATATTTGGCTGAAAAATCATGGGTTTAAAAAGAGTTCTGTTATAATTCAAAACCACTTCTTGTAGTATACATGCATATGCAAGCACCTTTTTGTAAAGGTGTATTTTTTACCCAAAATTTAGGTCTTGGGCTCAATATGCTATTTATCGCAGATAATTGCTTCCTCATAGAAGTATGTGTGTAATGATTTAAATTCTACTTTTTTGAGATATTTTGATATAATTCGACCCCAGGAGCTTGAAAATGAAAATTTTTCAAATGTCCACATGTATGTGTGTAACTTTTTTCTATTAACCATACCTCGAAAATTAAAAGAGCCATGATCATGAAATTTAGACGAACTCTAGCTCCAACTAATGTCCAGATCTGTTCACATTTCAGGTTAGATCGGCCATTCGCAAGTGGTTCTGTTTCATGTTTAGAAGTTTGAAAAATGTGTTTATCTTTTTTATATGAGAAAAACTTCTTTGATATTTAAAAACAACAATAATATATCTGGTTTATTTATTCACGTCTTTAAGGCGCATCGATCGACCTGATGTTGAATCTTCTATGACCTACTAGTACCGATTTATGAAGAAATATAAAAAATAGTTTATTCTGTTTATATAAGAAAAACATTATTGATATTAGGAAAACTACAATATTGTATCTAAATTATTTGTTTGCGTTTCCGAGACGCGTCGAATGATCCATTCATTTACCTTTAATGATTTTGCATAATCTACCAATACTGTTTCTATATTTTCAAACAAAATTATTCACGTTATTTATATAAGAAAAAATTGTATAGCAATTCATAAAATTTATTTATAAAATTCCAAACAATTGTATACTTCAGTTTACATAGGAAAAGCTGATTTAATATTTGAAACATAACACTACTATACCGGAAAAAGTTGTTCGTTGCAACAAAACACATTGATTGACCTTTAGTTTTAGTTCGAAATATTAATTCAAGATTGAATAATATTGTTGTTGAATAAGTGTCAAATAATATCTTCTGCTGAAAAAGAGGATTTATGTCGTCCTTGAAGCTGCCACCCTCTTTTATATAAGTTTTATGAAACTAGTGAGAAAGTCAATTGGATAAGGGGACAATCGTGAAGGGATATTTCGGGGTGATTTCTAAGTGAAGAAGGAAGTGGTATTTGTTCACTTTCCTGGTACTTTGTTCGTTTAGAGACAAGGGAGCTTACAATACGAGAGCTTTGTTTGGGATTAGTCAATTTGGAACAAGACGTGACATAGATGCTAAGACATTGATGTTAAAGGACATTTCTCTGCCTGCTTGCCATGAGCTTTACGACGTCTCAGAACTGCAGAACCACTCTGGAATACCCAGGGATGAATTATTTCACCAAGGCAATTTAATACGAAAATGTGTCCTTCGTTACAAGAGGCATCCAATGAATTTATATCACTCAATAGAATTTGCTCTTGTTTTTAAATGAAATGTTAGCGTATTGTACTTACAGTGAAAATTAAAATTCATAAATCTCGAGAATAATTTCTACAAATTCAAATAATATTCTATGAAGTAATAAATTGTCATTTTTTTCATGTACATTTTCTGCCTTCTTATTCTCAAACATCAACACAAAAGTTTATGCGGTCATGGAGTACTATTTTCTCTTAAGCCGTGTTTGAAAATAATACACTAAATTTTTTTAGGGTAAAGATTATGATTAAATGTTATATTTTTTATAGTAACAAAATAGGAAACGTATGTGGAATATAATGAAATTGGAATATATTCCATGGAATTCATTTAATTCACAATAAGTTCACTTAAATTCAGGATTGGAACCGCTTTTAATTTCGTATAATTTTTTGATTTCCTTCCAATTCCACTGAATTTCTTTGGAATCCTTTTGATTTTCTTGAATTGCAGTTTATTTTAATCGACTTGCATTGCTTCATCTTTGATTACATCAATAGCATGTTGCATCACAAGGGATGAAATACAGTGATTTCATCCCTAGGGTTGAAACATTTTGTTTCAGCCCTAAGGTTTGACAACTAAGGATGCAAACACCGTGTTTCCACACGCTCTACAGGTGTAGAAACTCGAAGTTTCAATGAAGGCGTCCTGAGAAGTTTTATTGTATTTCACTAGCTTTAATTTAATTTTTTTAATTTCCTTAAATTGTGTTTGATTTTACTGAAATCCGTTATGTTCTCGTGAATTCAACTTAATTCAGAATGACGTTAAATTCCTTTAAATTTCATTGAATTAAGTCCACTTCTATTGACTAGATTTTGCCTAAATTAATTAATTTCAAACGTACTAAATAGTTTTCAGTAAGGTTGAATTGCGTTGAATTTTATTGACTTGTATTCAGTTACCTTGAATTAATCTTTTATTCAACTCATTTCTATTGAATTTCGCTAAATCCATCTGAATTGTATTAAATTATATTGGATTTCTTTTAATGTTATGGACGAGTCTTTAGTTCTTCTCAAACGGTGTATCTAGGCTCACCGAAAACATTTGTGGCACACTCAATGAATTTTGATGAACCTAGAGCCACCCTTCTCAAGAATGACAAGCAATTTAACAGAATTGCCCGTTGTTCAATAGAATTACTTATACAATTGAAATAAATTCAATGAAATGGAATGGAATTCCAAATTCAAATCAAATTGTTTTGATTACATCAAGTTAATAGAGATCAATGGAATATAATAGATTTCTATGAAATTTACAAACTTTCGTTAACATTATTTGTAATCACATTGAATTTGGTTTTGAACTTCGTTCAAATATTCCTTTGAATTGCGTTGCACCTGATCACATCTTTAATTAGTATCAAATTGTTTCTGTTACCACTGCATACAGTTCAATTCTATTGAATGGAGTGGAATTTCATTGACTTGCATTTATTTGCGATTGGGTCACCCTTGAATCAATTTAATTAAATTAAATGCAAATGAAGGAATTTAAACGAAATTCAATGGAATTCGAGAAAAACCAACTTTAAATTTACCTTTGGCTCAATATCATTTAGTTGAATTCCACAAATTTTTAATATATGTATTGCCTGAAATTTTACTGAAATAATTTTTTTAATTAAATTAATTGCAACTTTTTTGAATACACAGTAAATAATTAACTACCTTCAATTGCTTTGACTCTATTGAATTTCAGTGAGTGCCAATGATTCCCCTTAAATCCATTGAATTCCATTGAGTTCCGTTAATTTCCGAATTGCATTCAATCTAATTAAATTGATTAAATTCACTTTGAATCCACGAGAAATCTTAGTAATTCAATTCTTCTGGAACTTGGCTGAACTAGTTTTGATTCATTTGAAGTCAATTGAAACAATAGGGTTAATTTGCAATTTTAATACTAGACTAGACTAGACTGCTCACGTATTTTTTGTAGTTCAAACAATTGACTGAATTTGAATCAAAATCTTTAGTCTCAAATCCGTTTGTGAATATTTTGGGAGTTTTGAGTTTAACTAATTTATTGAATGAATATAAAGAAAACTTTTAAAGAAAATCTACCATATCAATATAGCATATTTTAGAGTTAAGATTGTGAATTGCATTGAAACGACAAAATCTATTCCTAGGACTTCTAGAATGAATAGAATCTAATCCAAATCGATATTTTTATCCGTTACGTATGCGCCTGGCAGATGCAGATTGAATACATTGCGTTGTCTATTCGGGCTGCAGCAGCCTGGAAAAAATTGCCGTCATTTCCACGTCGATCGAAGACGTCGCGTCACCTCCAGAATGGTCATTAAAAGTTATTCGGCCGTAATTCTTTATCAAGGTTATGCGACAGAATCGCCAGTTTATCTGGATTTTCTATTTAAAATGTTATCTTCCTGAAATATTCGAACGTCTCGTTACTCTCGTTCGATTTTCTGCCAACCGAAATCTCATTCAATTTATCGTCACTCTAGTGGAAAAGTTACAAAAAACTTTTAATTTCTTCCAGAAGTTTTGAATACCTCATTTTATATTCAACTCTTTGAAAATAGCAAATCAAGAATTTAACGTTTTTAGAAATAATACCTTCACAAGAAGGCCAACTGAATTAAACATGATGATTTTTTAAAGAAAAATTACACTAAAAACCTACTAAAAAAGTTACTTCGCTGAATAACTATTTTGGTAAAATTTTTAAATATGTCATGAAGTTACTTTCCAACACAGAAGAAATTAAGATATTGAATGTTTTGAAAAAAATTTAATAAAAAAATTAATATTTTTTTAATACGTATTTCAGCATGTGTCTTACCACAATAATTTCCATACAAAATCTTCATTTAAATTTTCTTCTATTAGTGAAGAAAAGTTCCATCGTGAATTGCTCTCGATTCTGGAATGATTTTCCCTTCGTGGAATAGAATAATTGTTGCTACACCATATTGAAGGTGGGTCCTTTCTTCATGAACCAAGAAGATCTATAACAAAAACAAAATAAGCATTAGATTGATTAAACACCTGATTATTTGTTTAATTTTTTTCACTATTTAGTAATTGAGATTGAATCGATTAAGGAACGTTTTCAACTTGAAATTGTCAACTGAATGGTGGCAGTACAGAACTAGATAAACAACAAAATGAGAATTTTCCGCAGGGGAGCGAAAAAGCATTCTGCAGAAGTGTTGATGAATGGGAGACCCAAAAAGTTTGATGAAACAAGTGATCCAGGTTCAAGAACAAAAATGTGGAAGTTGACTATCTCAATGTGACATTACCTAAAAATTTAAGTAGTCTGGGATGCAGACTGCGATAAAAAATTCAATTTTCATTTAAAAAATTAAAATAAATACACTTCCGAGATATGAAATATCTGAATACGGGTTGACAAGTTTTCATATAAAAGAGTTAGCCAATTCCGATAAAATCGACCGAGAATTTTAAGATCAAAATTTTATGTGGTTTCAGAAACGACTTTGGATAGCTATTGAAAATCAAAAATTCGATTTTTCTCAAAACTGTGTATTTTTTTCTCATTGAATGATCGTAGTTTCATGAAATATCAATACTAAAATATTGAAAAATGTTTTTATTTTATTGTTTTACTTTTTATGCTGGATACCCATTTTTTATCAAACTGTTAATTATCTAGTTCTATACAGGCATCCTTAAAATATTAAGGTTTTCAATTTCAGATAAAATAATGGTATGATCTGTAAGTATTGAGGCACACAGAAATCAGAATTGTTCAATTCTGAACTCTAGTAATTTTGAAATTGACTCATTTATGAAGTTTCTATTCTGCTATTATTAAATAGTTAAAATTTATTTTCTTTCGTTTGAAATTATTGCACAGATTCAAATTCTTCAAAATTGAAAACTTACCATTTCAACAGTTTTAATTAAATGTTTTTCAATTTCAAAAACTGTAAATGGTACAAATTTTCTTATTTTATTTTTGAATTCTGTATAGTTTTCAAATCTTTCAAAAATTACATAAACTGACTTGAAATTCTTCTAATTCAGAATTGGTTTTATTTGAAAGTGTAACATCTATTTTTATTCTTAAATGTCGTTTTTTAGACTATTGTAAGAATTCATTCATTTCGATTGCTTTACTTTTCAGTTCGCTTTAAATAATTTAAATTTGTATTTATCAGTTTTGAGGTCTTGAATTAAAAAATTGTTTTAAAACCGAGATAAAATGAGAAATTAACAAAGATATTTTTCTGAAACTTAAGTGGTTCGAATCCTCAATTTAGATCTATTATGTTATACTAGAATTGAATCTAATGACGATATATAATTATTACTCGAATATAATATGATTCTATAATACAGGCATATATTTAAAACATCAAAGTAAATGTGCTTTATAAATAAAAAAAAATTGATTAGCATTTCGAACTCGAAAGTTCATTGCCTCACTACCCGATTCGGGTAGTGTTTCTAGGTGGATAAATACTACCAGTGTGGGTCCACCACTCCCACGACGGGTCAACAACACGCAATATTCCCCGAACGGTCACCCATCCAAGTACTAACCGCGCCCAACACTGCTTAACTTCAGTGATCTAACGGGAACTGGTGTTTTCAGCGTGGTATCGCCGTTGAATGTGCTTTATAGAAACAATAATTATAGGTCATTAAAATTAATGGTATTATACATAAAATAATACCACGAATGGGCCAATAAACATCGTTAGATGTTCGCATGGAAAACTTTGTGTAACACTTGCGCGTTATTAACCATTACTCTAAGTGTAAGTTACTTGACTTTTATTAACAGCATTATTTTATGATTCCAATAATGGATATAAATATTTTAAAATGAAGTATATGTGACTAACGGAAAGTAATCAAAAAACAATTACTTGTAATTTAACCATTGTTATTATACCAGTATTCGGGATGATACGAAAAAATAAATAATTTCGTGATTCGCCGTATAGCGCAAAATTTAATGTCCCTGATATTTAAAAAACAAGGGTTTCACTCATTAGGCATGCATATACTATTAAAGAGTAACTGCCTATTAATAACGAGTACTAATCACTGTTATTTCTAATATCATCGTTTTTCATTCAAATGAACTGCAAACAGTCAAGACGTTATTGAATGGACTGTCTCTGGTATGCCGTTTTCAAAACGAGAGTTATGTTTTCTACTGAAACCGTATATATAATATAGTTATTGATAACGCCATACTATGACCTGATTTAGTATATTGAGAAAATCAAAAGCTTAATTTAAAAAAAATATATATATATATATACATATATAATCCCTTTTTTATCACATGTTGAATGCCGTCCCATATTTGTACGTCATTCGCTGGACTATCTGTAAAAAGTAGATATATTCGAAGATTTTCTACTTAATCATTGCCAACACATTAGGACTAATAAATTTGAATTTCATGTGCTCTGCTTAACCTGCAAATCGCGTGACCTCAATTATTTTATGAAATCAGTAAAGAATTTATTTCCAATAACTCTTTTCCACGATACTTTGCACATTTAGAATTATTATTAGTTATTTGAACAATTTTAATAAATATATTCATACTTTGGCTGTTTCCCAAGGAACAGTCTCAATTTGTTCACGAAGTAAGCAGTTTGTTCACAGAATTACCAAGAATGTATTTCCAATAACTCTTTTCTACGAAACTTTGGAAATTTAAAATAATTATTAATTATTTGAACAATTTTTATAGAAATACTGAGAGTTTGGTTATTTTCCAAGGAATAGGCACAATTTGTTTACGAAGTCAACTAAGAATGTCTTTCCGATTACTCTTTTCTATGTTGCTTTATAAATTTACAAGAATTATTAATTATTTGAACAATTTCGATTGGAAAATTGATAGTTTTGCCATTTTTAAACTAATGGACTCAATTTGTTTTACCGAATTACCAAGGATGAATTTACAATAACTCTTTTCTACAAGACTTTGCAAATTTGCAATAATTATTAATTATTTAAACAATTTTCATGAACATTATCAGAGTTTGGCTATTTTTAAAGGAATAGGAACCATTTTTAATGCGGAGTCAACTAAGAATGTCTTTCCGATGACTCTTTTATATGTTGCTTTGTAAATTTACATATTTATTGATTATTCGAACAATTTCCATAAACATATTCAGAGTTTGGCTATTTTTCAAGGGATGGGCAGAATTTGTTTACGGAATCAATAAAGAATGTTTTTCAAATAATTCTTTTCTATGATGATTTGGAAATTCACAATAATTATCAATTATTTAAACAATGTTTATAAACATATTCAGAGTTTAGGGTTTTTTTCAAGGAATGGACACAATTTAAACAATTTCGATTGAAAAATTAAGAATTTGGCTATTTTTCGACGAATAGACTCTATTTTTTACAGTATCAGGTAAGAATATCTTTAAGGTGACTTTTCGCTATAATGTTCTGCAAATTTCCAGGAATGAATAATAATTCATTAAAATTAATTAATTAAGATGATCATTCTAATCATTTCAAGTAATATTAAACTGGTCAAAAACCATAATATCAATCGATAAAAATCACTCTCACGTTGGAATGATCTAACAAGTATCGAATGACGTCGACTTTCAACTTGTAGGAGTTTTGAAGAAAATTTTCTCGTCTCTCCGTAGCTTAGTGGTTAGAGCATTCGGACCAGAAACCTGAAGACCTGGTGTTCGAATCCCCGTGGAGCTAGAGAGATTTTTCTCGAAACATATAAAAATCAATATTCAAAAAATATTTATTTGGACCAAGTGGGCGGAAAACATTAAGATCATTTTAATTAATGAAGTTACATGAGCATGTTTAGGGTTGTACAATTATTTATTGTGCATCGTGAGAGGGTACCCATACGAAGCCGTGTACAAATAGAAGGTATTGAAGTAAAAATTAATTTAATGGTATTTTATATAACTTAATTTCCAAATAGAATAGTTGCATGGACATTACTTGGACGCGCGCAGAGCGCGCGTATGAGATTCTAGTTTATTTAAAATGAAGAAAATCTCCTGGTCGAGATGAACTGTCCCTACAAGAGCATGTAAAGATCATAACTCAGGATATCGGATTGCTTGGGTAGAATTTCTTTCTTTTTTGTGAGCACTTAATTGAACCTCGACCCGCCTGATATCCTGAAGTATCGATTCCAAGACCTTGGGCGAAAAGCATCAAGTTATACAAGAGATGCTATATAGCAGGTGAACATGACTATATCCTCTCGATCAAGCTTCTACTTCTACTGTTGGGTATTCTAGAGCAGCAAGTAATTAATTTCACTTGCTTATAGAGGTATTTACCCTTTCCTTCGTGCCCTTACCTCCTATACAGTGCCTAGATTTCGTTTCATCCAAGATTTCCTGTCTTTGAATCCACCTACTTTATCTATCCTGGCATGTTCCTTAAACATAATCTTCAGTCTGAGGTGCTCAAAGACTTGCAACTAATCCCCAATTTCATCTTTGAAGCAGTGTCTTCTTCCCTGGTTTGTAGAATATGAATACAGAGCACAAAGAAATTGATTCATTTCGAAAATCCAGTCACTTGAATGGTTCCTCATTATATTATCTTATTTAAGCCTAAAACTATTTTCACAGTTTTCTACTGGACTTCTGAAATTTGGATGAGAAGAAGCAGCTGGGTCTTTTTTTAGATTGAAAATAAATTTATTAGATGGTTCCAGGCTTTGAAACGCCCTAAAACACCATGGAAAAAGGAATATTAGGTTTTTTTCATGTCATGTGCAATTTTATTCATGGTTCAGTTTTCCAAATATTGACAAATGATATAAAAGCTAAAAATAGATATCCATAGTGGCCAATAACCGCAAAACGTGGAAATTAGCTTGGAATTTTTAGTATCGGGAAATAGACAGGAAATACACTACCGTCGGAAATTGTCGGTAACGAGCAGCGCAAGTACTATCAAAAATCACTGCTGACTTTGAAAAGTGATTATTTGTTCGAAAGAGAAGCAAGAAACTGTTTTAAAAAAGCTTTCGCTCGAATTTTGTACTTCTGCTAAATAGAACCTGATGAGAAAATCCAATTATTTTTCGTTCTTATATTATGTTTTTGATTAAGAATTAATCTGTTTTTTGAGCATTCGTCACTTGAGATAGAAAATTGGTCCTTTAAGTTTCAAAATTCATCTTTTGGTAGAAAATTTAACTATTTTTGGTTGAAAGTGAATTATTTTGTATTGAAAAACCTAATATTATATTTTTGGTTCAGGAATAATCTATTTTGGTAAGAAGTTCTACTATTTGATTCAAAACTTAATTATTTCCTTGAGAATACAAATATTTAATAGTTCATTTATTTATTTGAAATATCTAACATTATATTTTTTCTTCAGAATTGATCTGTTTTGGTTCAAAATTCTAATATATGATAGGAAATTCGATTATTTTGTTGCTAACTTCAACCATTTTCTTAAGAAGTTATCTTCATTAGTCAAAAATTCAATTGTTTTGTCGAAAATTCATCTTTTGTGGTAAAAAAATCATCTTTTTTGTTTCAGAATTCGATCATTTGGTTGATGATTTATCTTATCAGGCTATAAATTGCAATTACTGGTCAAAAATTGAACTTTTTTTGCTTGGAAGTTCAACTATTTTGTTATAAATTTAATTTTTTGGTTGAAAATGAAGTGTTTGGTTGAAAATTCAACTATTTTGTTGAACATTTATCATTCTTGGTTGGAAATTAACTTTTTTTTCAATTCATCTTTTCCGGTTACAAAGACAAATTTTTTCAATACATTTGATTTTTCAACTGGAAAAGTGAATTCTTTTGTTAAAAATTCCACTGTGTTGTTCAAAATGCAATATATTTTAACATGAAATCTTAAGAATGTGTTACCTACATTAATGTTATTTGAAAGAATGTATTCCCTTATTTTATTGAAAAATTACAGTAATTGAGTGTATGGATGCAATAACTCGCCCAACGCTCGAACAGCCGCGTAATTATTGTCCGATCGTCTCAGAAAATGCAAATTTTCAAAGTCGCCGAAATAATTTTCTTCAAAGTACGGGCTAGTAGAAAACGAGAAAATGAGACTTTTTTCCCCTACCGTTTTTTTGTCCCATAATTAATCCTAGTAGGAAACATGAAAAGCTAAAAAATTTTAAACTCCAAAAGCAATAAGTTTTTAAACAATAAATCGTCGTAACTTGGCCAGATATTGTTGAAATCATTGATAATTCGGTATATGCACTCAGTATAGTCTTGTGATGGCTGAAGAAGAAGCAAAAGTTGAAAAATATACTATTTTTTACTAATATTTAATTGCAAAATGGCACCGGGCCAGTAACTATGTTTTTATGGTTTCTCCGACAAAAAGTATCGAGAGAACTTTCAGTTTGAAGAAACTTGAAGTACAACATTTGTGCCTGAGTATTGAAGAAAGATTTCTGGAAAGTTTCAGATCGATTCATCCGAAATTGACGGAAATACTGATCTTATAAGTAAGAGCGCGGCTCGTTCAACGTTAACTCTGCGAACACAAACCATCGTGGGTTATCATGGCTTGCTTATAAAATCGATATTCCTGTCAATTTTGGATGAATCGAACTGAAAGTTTCGAGCAATCTTCCTTCAATTCTTAGGCACAAATGTCTCACTGCAAGTTTCTTCATACTGAAAGTTCCCTCGATACTGGTTGTCGGACAAGCCATAAAAATGTAGTTACTGGCCTGTTGTCATTTTGCAATTAAATATTAGTATATAGTAGTACATTTTCTAAATTCTGCTCCTTCTTTGGCCATCACAAGACTATACGTAGTGTATATACCAAGTTTTAAACGATTTCAAAAATGTTTGGCCATGTTACGACGATTTATATTTTAAAAACTTATTGATTTTAGAGGTTAAAATTGTTCAGTTTTTCATTTTTTCTATTATGAATAATTACTGGGCCAAACAAACTGTAAGGGCAAAAAGTCCCATTTTCTATAAGCTCGTAATTTAAAAAAATTATTTTCATGACTTTGAAAATGTGCGTTCTCTGAGACGATCGGACAATAATTATGCGGCCGTTCGAGCGTCGGGCGAGTTATTGCATCCGCACCCTCAATTTACATTATATATTTTACCTTGGAGTCCTAGAATGTTCAATTATGTTTGAAATTTATGTAATAAACAAATAATATTGGACCATATGTAATATAAATGCCTAGAAATGAACCGGGATGAAGATAATTTTTGGCCGGGAAAACCGTGGAGAAGTCTAGAATTTTGTTTGAAGTTTGAGTGGGCATTCTGGTCATCTTTATCAATAAAGAATTCTTTAATAAACCTCTTGAGTCAACCCTTCAAGTATTTCCGATAGCCCCTATTCTAGGTAAACAAAAATGTGACGATTCTTCCTTCCTCAAATTGCTGCTTCAGGCTCTTTCCTGAGAGTCTAAGAACACATTAGGAAACTTCTTGATTGCAAGAACGGGCAACCAAAATGAAAGTTTCCACTTGTACAGATAGTGGTGTTTTCTTTATTTAATTCTACAAGTTACCTTCTATACATTTATGTTTAAGTGTGTCACGGATCATAATAATCTTCAGAAAATATTTTAAGTTGATCTTTTTAACACTGAAAGCGATTGAGACATATAGTGAAATTATTTTTAAATATCTAAGAGAAAATACCGGTTATTACCAAGATTTATTATTTGCTAAGTGCGTCCACTTGGCCGGATAAAATGATTTAAGACTTCTTGATCGATCACTGAAGTTAATCAGCGGTTGTCACGGTTATACTCAGATGGATTCTAAATACCGAAAAAAATTCTCACATCTGGGCAGTTTCAACTATTTCTGTAACTGCGCTCCGTTAGCAGTGAGCCAATTCTTTTGAATTAAAGTGCAATGCACGTGAAATCGTATTTTTTAGGCCTCTACGTTTTTACGACATCGGAACTTCGGAATCGTTTCAGCTGGTTGCACGTTGGACGTTTTATTACAGGCGCCCGTATACTCCGGGAACTCACAACACCGTTGTAATTCAAAAAGACTAAAGGCTTTTCACTTTTAAGTGTTGCTTTTACGAGCAACTCCATATCTCTTTTCTTTCATGAGAAGTCATCACTTTTCGATGGTATTTTTTATTCGCCGGTAATTAAAGTTACTTCAACACCTTTTTTATAGAGGTTTCAACAATCCTTGGTGTTTCAATAACGGATTTACTAAACGCCTGCTTACTTGTTAACAGCTTCAATCTTAGAGAGACAAATATTGCCACACCATGCGCGAACTGATTTATACGTATTTATAGCCAGTTTTTATTCAATATGAAAATAACAGATATGGAATAAACCAAATTATTCAGAATATCATTTAAATATTTATATTTATATAAGGAACAAAAGAGAAATGATTTTTTGAACCTACTGCGCGCAACAAAAGCAATTTAGGTGTCTAATAATGTATTCCGATTCGCATGAAATTGCAGAATTATATCTTCATTCTTCATAAACTATGGATAAAAATCTCAACCTTCATCGATCTTCAGGATGGAAAATATGTTGTTAAGGTCTTTATTAATAACGAAAAAATGTATCAGGCTAATTCAATACATATCAGATCAGTAATTCTTGTATAAATTTTTGTTTTCAAATATAAACAAATATATATATATAGAGATAAACATTATTTTTATTGTCTTTGAAATTTGATTTTCCAAGGGGCCGTTCAAAAACTACTTCACACTATAAGGGTGGGGGAGTGTGTTTGACAGATTTTTTGACGATTTGTGAAGTAGGGGGGAGTGATCAAAGAAGAATATGAAATCACACGTGGAAAATATAAATGTGATATATAATTTCACACTCTTTCCTCCATTCTCCTCTTTCTTTCTTTTCCTAGAATTCCTCTTTTTCCTCTGTTTTCAAGAAACTTTCCTTTTTTCTTGTTTCTTCGCCTTAAAGTTGAAGGTTTAACTACATTATTAAACATTTATCTCTTTTAGTTGAAAATTTATTTCCTTGCCAACAAATTTAAACAATCCATATTTAGCTAAAAAATGATAGTTTTTATTTGAAAATTAAACTATTAAATTCTTCGTTGAGAACTCATCATTTCTGGCTAAAAATTCCACTGCTCAGTTGAAAGTTGGACTACTTTCTTAAAAATTCATTTTATTGTTCAAAATTTTATTAGTTTCTTGAAAATTCCTTTGTTTTCTTAAAAATTAATTTTCTTAGCTCTAAATTTAACTAATCCATTGTTAGTTAAAATTGATTGTTTTTATTTGAAAGTACAACTATTTGTTTTAAAATGTATGTGTTTTATTGTTAATGTACCTTTTTCGATAGAAAATTAATCTACTTGATCAAGATTTCAACTACTTAGTTGTCACTGGAATTACTTTGTTAAAAATTCCTTTTATTGCATAGTTGAAGATCCATCTCTTTGTTTGAAAATTAAGCTATTATGTTAAAAATTAGTTTTTTTTTCTTGAAATCACTTGCTTGAATTAAAAGAGGAATTCCATTTTTCTTTAAGATTGATCCATTTCAATTTAAAATTCAAATATATAGTGGAAATTCACTTTTTTTGTTTCATTTTCAACTGTTTTGTAGAAAGTTGGCCTTTTGTTTGAAAATTGATTTCTTTTGGCATAAATTTTATATTTCTTGGTTAAAAATGAATCTGTTCGTAGTCGATTCAAGTATTTTGTGGAAGATTCGTCTTTTCGGTCAAATTCAACTTTTTTTGATTTAACATTTCAATCTTTTTAGGTTGAAATATCAACTATTACATTATTACTATTATTACTATTACATTACATTAAAAATGCAACCACTTGGTTGAAAGTTAAACTTCTTTGGTGAAAATTCAACTGTTTGGTTGAAAAGTCATCTTTTTTGTTCGAATATGTAACTGTTTATCGAACATTTGTCTATTTTGATTTAAAATTCGTCCTTTTGGATTGAAAATTCAACATTCTGATGAATTAACTTTTCCAGCTTGAAGATTGAACTATTTATTCGAAAATACAAGTGTTTATTGTTCAAGTGCAATCTTTTCTGTTAGCAAATTTATGCATTCGGTTGAAAGTTCGTGCATTTGGCTTGAAAGTTCCACTATTCGGTTGTAAATGCAATCGTTAGTCTAAAATTAATTGTTCATCCTTTCTCATTGACAATTCATCTCTTTTGACAGAAAATCAATCTTTTTTGTTTGAAAAATCAAATCTTTTGTTGAAAATGCAATATATTTTGACTTTTAGTCTTATGCGTTTTTATATTGGATTCAATATGGTACCTATACATCAATTTTATTCAAAGGAATTTGTTTCTTTATTATTTCCTTATTTTCGTGACAAATAACCCTCGATCTCCTATTTTGAAAGCATTTTGGTCTGATGTTATTTTTTAATATATTGCGTTTTATTTTAGGCATTCATCAAATGAAATCGAAGAAAAAAATTCATCTAAAAAAGGAGGGGAGTGTTTGTATTTGTGAGGGCACCCTGGAGAGTCAAGCTTTTTGTGATGATCTGAGGCAAAAAGAAGGGGAGAGGTGGACAAAGTTCTGAAACTAGCGTAACTTAATTTTTAAACAGCCCCTCACGGAGTTCGTCATACGTTAAAGGTCAAAAGTAAAATGTAAAGGGTCCTAGGCCAGGGGTCATGCTTCAAAAGGCGAAGGGCGAAAGCTCATAGGTAATAGTTGAAAAATAAACTGCTAGGTGACAAAGGTTAATAGTCTGGGATCAGAAGTCGTAGGTCACATTCACAGTCAAGATGAGAAGTCATAGGTCGAGATTCAGAGCTCAGATATTAAACTTGAAGTGCCAGAGTTTAAAGATCAGGGGTCAACGTTCACCTGTTGCTACCATGTACTTATAGTAGTGATCAAGTTCCAAACGTTTTTCATTTGGTTCGAATTCACAAAATTTTTTAGTGTGACTTCACAATTTTTTTTCAAATAATTTTTAATTGTAATTCAATTGGTATCGGAATACTTTAATGAGAACTTGATCAATTTTACGATTAAAATATTCCATAGTTTTTTCTTATGGGTCCCATTCTTTTGCACAATGATTTGTGCGTGTAGTGTGCATAGGCTCAGAAAATACATATTGATAGAGCTTGTTACATTAAATGTTGAAAGAGAACGATGAAACAAATTTAGGAAAGTATTAATAAATCTGAAAATGATTTACTTCATGGTGACAAAGGAGGATAAGGGATTTGAACTGCGGGCTATCCGAAACGCCCCTAACTTGCGATATGTGATGTGTAGCAAAGATCAATTGAAGGGCTCGAAAAAGAGGGTGATAAGCTCCACTCTTATGACAGTTCAGTTACATATACAGTGTGAAGAGCTGAAAAATAGGTCAAGATGTCAAGAAACTTCAAGGTATTTCTGTTTTGAATTGGTTTTTTATAGTTTTTTTTCTAATATATGTTATCTCTTGATCATTATCTTGTATTTATATTTTAAATACATATCGTACGAATCTTCATCTCCGCAGAGGATTGGGCTTTGCTGCGGTTAACTGCAAATGGGGTCGTGTAGTAAATGTATGTTTCCAAAGGATTTCTAGATTTATGACGTCAATTTATAAAAAATACGACTTTTTTATTGTAAAATTTATAATTTAAAGAAGGGTAGCTGATCTTATAAAATATTGCAGGCAATACGCGAGATGCCTGCAAGGTACATTATGTTTAGAATAAACTTTTAGGTAAACTCGGGAAACATCAGATATTTTCGTTATCACAGCGTACGCGAACTGCATTCCATATTAGGCACCTACTTACTCTTAATAGGCGAAGTGATAATACATTTGTTTCTACATGATTCTGTCAATGCCCATCTGAAATTCTGCCTAATAAATTCGGCAATATGTGTCGTTGTTACATATCTGAAAAAATTGCAATTACATCTGTTGTGCCAATTATAATCTCGTAAGACTATAATACTAACTAAAAGTTTTTAAACAATAAATTACTACTTTTCCTCATATGGTTTTCGACAAATCATTTAAAAAAATATCATCCAGTTGTTGGTACAGAAGAAACTGTCAGAAGCCTGGAAACCCTTTGAAGTTTTAAAAAGTGTAGGGGCAGTGTTCTACTGCCACTTTTTAAAAAGATTTAATTATTATTTTATATCTATTTCTGCAAATTTCTTGATTTTATATTGATAGGCACCAATAGATTTATTCACGTTCTGACGATTTCCATGTTAGTTGAATTTGGAATATTTCCAATATTTAAAAATAATTCAATTTTAAGTGTCTAATTCTAAAGTGGACTTGAAAGTAACAATTTTTCGATTTAGGTGGCTTATACTTAAAAAATGTGGAATTTAAAATGATAATTTGATCACAGTCTCTATTTCCGGCGCTTGAAACTGAAAATTGCGTCATAATTAAAGATTTCCACTTGAAATTGTACAAATTTCAAACGATTCAAATTTGAAATCATACAATTTTGAAATTTTAAAATAAAAATTTGTTTAATATTTAGGTTTCTATGTTTAAATGGTGAAATTTAGGAAGATTCAAAGTTAAAACAAATTATTTTGAATATTTTTAATTCAAAATGATGAAATTTAGAAAAATTCTTCTAAATAATTGTTCCTCTGACATTTGGATTATTTCAATTTGTAGCAACTCGATTTGGAATGTCTTGAATTAAAAATTGTCCAACTGTTAAGGCTATCGATTCCGAATTATTGTACAATTTTGAAAACCATTCAAATTAAGAAATATACCATTATTCATTCAAACTTTTCAATTCCAATCACTTTTAATTGCAAATCTCACAATCTTAATATATTATTTAAAAACACTCTCTGAACGCCTTAAAATTAAAATTAAATTTTGAATGGTTTCAAAATAAAATTGGTATTTTTTAGCGTTTTCCTTTTTAATATAAAGTTGAATACTTCAACAATATTTGGAAGTTGACAAAAAATGGGAAATTAACCGAAATAATTCACTGGGATCACAGAAGTTAAGTGACATTTCACTGGGTTAGTCTCGAATAGAGACGTACTAGAAACAAATGAAGCTTATTATTTATTAATTTATATTTCACAATATGAATTAGAGTTTGATTAATTTATTAATAATTTTACAAAAAGTATTCTGGAAATGAGTCTGCAGTCAATAGAAATGTCTTGAAATTGAATTGAATTTACTGATATTTTTTAAAAATTTTTCATGAAAATGCCATAAAGAGCCTAGCTCAATTAACTTCGAAAATTTTAAAGGGTCTAGCCGGATAAGATAGTCAAATCTGCCTTGTAGGGAACCTCTATAACTAAATACAACCTCATATTCGGCATGTATAGAAACCCCTTTTCCTAGATTTTCAGACCCCGAGATCCCCATGGGGCAACATGGGACACCATTGAGTGCTGGCGAGTTTTTTTGCAATATCTCGGTCAATTTTTGAGCTAGGAAAAATAAAAAAAAATAAAATTGTAGGGGTTTTCAAGCCCTATAAACCTGTGAAGACGAAAAAATTTTTGGCGCTAAATTCAAATTTTTACAGCCGTTTGAAAACTTCAAAAATTTTTATATCGGAAACAAAGATCGACTCCTCACTAAAAAAAAATTATGTTATGTATTTTTGGCTCAAAAATTCCTGTGATTTTTTTTAGATTTTTAAAAGTGGTGGAACGACCTCAAAAAAAATAAAAACCACTAAAAACCGCGTTTTTTGCCTCTAGCTCTTTCTAAATAATTCCTACGATGAAACCAATCAGACCATCGTATTCTACGTAAAAAAATACTACGAAAACGTGTATTAATTTTTTGAAAATAATTTTTGGCAAATAAAAACGATGAGCCCGGCTCACATGCAGTGCAGACATTCCAGATTTGTACTTCTTCCAATTGCAAGGGAAACCCAACGTAAAATACAATGGCGCAATCAGTTTCATCATAAAAATTATCCAAAAAGCGTCAGAAGCGAAAAACTACGGAAAAGTTCGGTTTTTTGACACTTAACGCTTTATAGATAAATATTACGATGAATCCGATTGCGCCATCGAATTCTACTAGAAAAAATATATCAGGAATTATGTATTTATTTTGCGAAAGTAATTTTAACAGACCTTCACAAATTGACCGAGATATTGCAAAAAAACTCGCCAGCACTCAATGGTGTCCCATGTTGCCCCATGGGGATCTAGGGGTCTGAAAATCTAGGAAAAGGGGTTTCTATACATGCCGAATATGAGGTTGTATTTAGTTATAGAGGTTCCCTACAAGGCAGATTTGACTATCTTATCCGGCTAGACCCTTTAAAATTTTCGAAGTTAATTGAGCTAGGCTCTTTATAGCATTTTCGTGAAAAATTTTAAAAAAATATCAGTAAATTCAATTCAATTTCAAGACATTTCTATTGACTGCAGACTCATTTCCAGAATACTTTTTGTGAAATTATTAATAAATTAATCAAACTCTAATTCATATTGTGAAATATAAGTTAATAAATAATAAGCTTCATTTGTTTCTAGTACGTCTCTATTCGAGACTAACCCAGTGAAATGTCACTTAACTTCTGTGATCCCAGTGAATTATTTCGGTTAATTTCCCATTTTTTGTCAACTTCCAAATATTGTTGAAGTATTCAACTTTATATTAAAAAGGAAAACGCTAAAAAATACCAATTTTATTTTGAAACCATTCAAAATTTAATTTTAATTTTAAGGCGTTCAGAGAGTGTTTTTGAATAATATATTAAGATTGTGAGATTTGCAATTAAAAGTGATTGGAATTGAAAAGTTTGAATGAATAATGGTATATTTCTTAATTTGAATGGTTTTCAAAATTGTACAATAATTCGGAATCGATAGCCTTAACAGTTGGACAATTTTTAATTCAAGACATTCCAAATCGAGTTGCTACAAATTGAAATATTCCAAATTTCAGAGGAACAATTATTTAGAAGAATTTTTCTAAATTTCATCATTTTGAATTAAAAATATTCAAAATAATTTGTTTTAACTTTGAATCTTCCTAAATTTCACCATTTAAACATAGAAACCTAAATATTAAACAAATTTTTATTTTAAAATTTCAAAATTGTATGATTTCAAATTTGAATCGTTTGAAATTTGTACAATTTCAAGTGGAAATCTTTAATTATGACGCAATTTTCAGTTTTAAGCGCCGGAAATAGAGACTGTGATCAAATTATCATTTTAAATTCCACATTTTTTAAGTATAAGCCACCTAAATCGAAAAATTGTTACTTTCAAGTCCACTTTAGAATTAGACACTTAAAATTGAATTATTTTTAAATATTGGAAATATTCCAAATTCCGCATAATTTAAAAAAATAGAGATTTTCTTTGTAATTTATTGTTATGCCTCTTGTCTAATTGTACATTTAACATAAAACTAGAGCATAGGACAAAAGATAATATTAATTAGTTCAGAGCAATTTAAAATTTGTTTCGCGGCTACTGCGATAATTGGTATTGCACGTAACTGATTGTTCTTTACCGGCCAATACTTCGGTACGAATTAGAGTGAAATTTTCCTTAATTGTAAAATTCGTTCGATCATGAAAATGTACTTTTATTGTGCCAGGATAGAAACGAGTCAGATCACACGATTGTCGACGATTTATTGCACGATTTTTTCGCGTCAAGCATTTTCATTTTCATCCCGGAGAGAGCGAGAAAAAGATCGCTTTGTATAGAGGCAGCTTTTTGAGGCATTTCTGGAGGCTATACTCTCGTTTGCTGTTTGTATGAATGGTAGCGAAAAACTAATCGAGAAACTCTCGATACTGAAACTTGACTGAGGCAGCTCGGGGAATTCTTTTTGTTATAGAAATTTTGAATTTTACGTTCTAAAAAAAAAGCATTAGTCTTAATTTCGATAGAAGAACAATCCTATTTAGGTATATCTAAAATTCAATATCTACCAAATTATTTTTATTCTCTAAGTATTGAACTTCTTTTATTTCTTACACTAAAACATTCCATGAAATTTTCTCTGAATCATTTAGAAATTTCTGGAATGATGAGGAATTTGAAATTTACGAAATTACGGAATGATCTCAATAATTGCTGAAATTTGCCGGTCAATGTGGAAGTTATTGGAAATTAATTATTTCAACCTATGAAGCCTATGAAGCGGGGCTAAAGCTCTACTTTGTACTCCCTAGGGAGTAAAGACTACTTTCCACTCCCTAGGGAGTAACAAATGACGTCAGAGGTGAATAATGAAAATTAAACATATATGAGCTCGCATTTTACGATTATCAGCCCACTCACCGTAAGAATTGTGAGGAAATTTTAGTTACAGGTAATAGAATTTTGTGTTTATTTATGG